>JAHWFP010191979.1:11828-34353 GCA_023313725.1 Lithobius niger | reverse complement strand
TGCAAAAGCATAAAAGCTAAAAACATTTGCGTACAGAAGTAAGGTTTCACGTAGACTAAACAGTAGAGCAACACTGCAGCAACTGAAATCTTACAAGAAAGTTTATTTGTGTTCCTTTCCTATTTTGACTTCGGATCAGTTAAACCTTACCTTAAGCATCAAAAGAGTGCGTTTTTGTTTCCTAATTTATCCTCAGACGACGCCTGAATGCAGCCGACCTGCCTTAACTGTAAAAGACACGAGTGTCTCCATGATCAAATGTATTTTATCTGAATATAGGGCGGACGTCAATGTTATCGTTGAATCTTGGCGGGCAACACACTAGAATGTCCTAATTAGGCAAATATCAACGTTATTCACAGCCAATCTACACCTAATCTTTAAAAGACACAAGTGTCTAGTGGTTGGCAAGGTCATATATATTTTATCTGAATAGGACGGACGTTATAATGTTAACGTTGAATGTTGGCGGGCGACACACTAGCGTGTGTCTTAATAAGTAGTAATTATCATAAAATCAACGACGTTGAGACGTATGTTTCGTATTGCAATCCTTTGCGCATAGGTCTGAAACAGCACTTTCTTTTATCTACTCGGTAAACAGGATGGAAAGCCAAATGGGCTCTAGAAGGGTTAAATAAGTACAGATGCAAACCTATTTACGTTGCCTCAAACAGTCTGACATTTAAGTCCAAAAGGCAACGTAAATTGGTTTGCATCCGTATTTATTTAACCCTACTCGGTAAACCCCGTCGGTTCACTACCACTGCATACCAGAAAACGTAACTTTAATGTCTGGGGTATATAAGAGAATCAGTAGCTAGCCTCCGTGCAAACATTGATATACATACATGATGACTTGAACAACAACAATTAGACGCTATCGAAAGCCAATAACATGAACTTGACTGGCGACGCTTCTAGACAAGGTAGAATGAAACTGAAGACGAAACTATAAAATGTAGAAAACGGTTAGGCTCTGTTCTTTTTTTTTAGGTTTGTCCTGAGGGGTTGCTATCTAGCTGAGTATCATATTTCAGCGTAGACGTTAGTAATGAATGTTGTAATAAATGGACGCAAATCGTTACAAATAACTGTTATACACTGCAAGGTGAAACCTCACACAACACTAGACACTTCTTCTTTACTGGGGGAATTGTTGTGCCTTGGAACACTTTGCCACTTCAAGTGGTGACCTCACCTTTCCAATCAAGCTTCAAGCCTCGTTTTGGTAGCATGTAACGATTGTGGTTTTTTTATTTTGGGGGTTGGCTCATGAACATGCTCAAGCCAGTTTTTATTTTTGTATTGTATTGTATTGTATTGTATTGTATTGTATTGTATTGAATAATAAAAGGTATATTAGACAAAATATGAGTATGGCTACGAAAGAAAATAGGGCGTTGAAAGTAAAACTGCATGAAGGTACGTTACGTCGTGTGGTAAGGATTTGTATAAAATGTTCAAATCGATGAATGTCTGCAATTTTTCTGAAAATTATACATGCTGCGGTAAAAGTCAGGTTCCTTCCAAGAATGCAGGACACTAAAAATCATTCGAATATTATTGAAGTAAGCCACGGCATCAAATGATGATATCTGAAATAACTCTAAAATAAATATCACATCGTCTTCTAAACTGTTTATGGGGAAGAAAATCTGGGGTAGGGTTACAGCTCCTTGAAATAAATAAAAAAAACAGAAAGAATAATCTAAATAGACCTAAACTTAAAAAAACTAACTTATTGTGCTCAGTTAGTTCTGCTTTACAATAATTCTGACAAGAACCCTCTCACTATTTTCGTGTTTTCCGCTCGTAAGTAGCGTTTGCAGTATACGTATGTTTGGTCAAATGTTACAAAACTTAGTCACTCAAGAAAGCCTACGTGAAAGCAAACTCCTTTTAATTGGATTGTTAATCAGCTTTGATGAATGAAATCGAATAGAGTAATAATTGTTATTAGCACGCCATAAAGAGTGGTACAGTAACAAACGAAATTCCAAAATGTAGCTTTAACTACAGCAGTGTCATGGGATAGTTATAATATGGAAACATGTATTTGTCACGATACTGTTCTGCATCATTGCCTGGTTCATTCAGTTAAGTTATTATCGTGTTCGGCGTTCGACTGGGTTTGGAAAAGAGACATTGCAAGATAGAGTCGGTCGTGGGAGTCGACTCGGCGTTCACTTGAGTGATAGGCGTCCTGCTGTCCGACCACTGGGCTGTGTGCTGCTCACGTTGTTCGGGGTCCCTCCCACGTTGGAACGACAAAATCTGAGTTTTTGGCCAATTTAAAAAAAAAACAGAAAAAAGGTACCATATCAATACATGGTTAACAAATAAAAAGGTTCATGCAAGGCCTGAAATACAATCTATTTTTTAGCGCCATTAAGTTACGTTATCATGATACAATGCAAAAATGATTACATTATGTTTAGGAACTTTATGCGTAAGACACATAGTGTACATTTACAATTATGTGAAAATCGCTTTGTGCTTAAGTAACGTTTTGCGTACATTACGTACGAATGTTAAAATTACATTATGCTTAACTAAGTTTCTGTGCAAGAAACTTTACGCATAAGGCACGTTATTTTCATGTGTGATAATCCCAGTATGCTCAAGTCACTTTTTGTGCAAAGCATATTATGTGCATTTCCAATTATGTGACAATCCATTGCAATTTTGGCATTATGAAAAAAAAACAATTATGCGAAAATCCTACAGTATGTGAAAATCCCATTATACAAAAATTTGCAGTAGTATTTTATGCTCTGATCCAATTATATCTTGTCATAAATAGGCTCATTTACCCCGAGTAGTGTCAGCGATAATGCGTTAGTAATTTTATACTTTAAGGTGGATCATGCTTAAATTCAATTGTGCTTAAAAAATATTATACTCATTTTCTATTATGTAAAAACACCATCATGCACCAATTTATTAGGCATTGATTTATTCATGCACTAAAACAGATAGGTGAAAGAAAGATTATGCTGTAATCAAATTGTAACCAAAGGTAACGTTATGCATAAATCGTATTATGCACTGGGATATCATGCTCTACACACCTGTGGCCCAAACGACGCCTCGTACATCCGTATCATCAGCAACCCCAATGCGCTGAAATGCGAGCTTCATATCGCGGACAAACAATACAAGGTAGATTTCTCCGCTGAAGACCCGACAACCATGGGGAAGTTATTCGGATTCGAGCCCGAAGTGTATGTACATGGTATCAGCATTGCCCAGAACATGGCCAATGTCCTCGACGTCAATTCCGTCTTGGTACACTGCAATCTGGTAGGCAATTCTTACGTGAACAGGTCGAGGCAACCGACACTATACTCGTTCTTTCTGAACTGCGCACCGGGATTCAAGATAGTGCAATCCCCCACAACGTGATTTATTTACCCGTAACCGGCAACGCCATTCACTCGATCAGAATGTGGCTTACTGACCAGGACGATTGTCCGCTTAATTTGAGGGTTGAGACCAGTGACCGTGAGACTGCACTTTAGGAAGCGGTAGGTGGAATTTTTTGCGAATAAAAGGGTATAATTAGTATCCATTAAATGTTGGACTTCAAGCCCAACAAACCATCCCCAAACAGCAACCTCCGCTGCCACCGAATCTCGAGCCAAACGTCGGCAAGTCCTGACTCCATCGAACGCGGCCTATCTCGAGAGTCTCATCTCCAACACGAAATGGAGACCGTAGAAGAATACCGAAACGTCCAGGAGCCTTTTACCCTGGATGAGCCCGTGGTAGAAAATAATTACCACGACTACACCCCGATAGTCGGGACGAACTTAAACAGCATAAACTCGGAACTTAGAATAGTGGTTCAGAACCAGGATATCTTCACCCATCCCCACCAGAGTTACCTGTACGTGAAGGGTGCCCTGGTAAAAGCGAGCGACGGGTCAGCTTACGTGGGCACCGACAAGATAGCTCTCGTGAACAACACGATAACCTACCTCTTCTCGAACATCAAATACCAGATAGGGGACAAGACCCTGGACGAAATATCAATCACCCGGGATTTTCCAGCACCATTAAGGGAATCGTCTCCTACGGCCCACAAGACCAGGCCCACGTAGCGAATAGGGGATAGTTTCTCAATGGCGCCAGTGCCAGTACGATCGACAATGGAATGAATACCGTTTTCAAACACAAGAGAGACGTCCTTCGAAGCGCCCACTCCCCGAAAAGATCCTTCACTTTTACCATCCCGCTCCCCATCTCCTGAGATTCTTCGAAGACTACTCTAAAGCGATTTACGGGGTTCAGCAAATGTTGATCCTAATGCGGGCTGCAGACACGAATGCCATCTTCCGAGAAAGATCTTTCTCGGAAAGTGTACTGGCACCTTACCCACGTAACTTCTTCGGATGCGCAGAAGGATAGGCTGTACGGGCTCGTGGATGCCGGAATCAACGTACCCATGGCTTTCAGACACTGGTACTCGGACATGCTCGATTTGCCCACCACGACTAGCTGTACTTGGAGATTGATCACGACGAATTCTATCGAGAAACCTAGATACATAATAATCGGGTTCCAGACTGCAAAGGAAACGGATCAGAAAGAAATCCGGCCGTCTTCAATCATTACAGTCTAACGGACGTGCACGGGACTCTGAACTCGGAGCGACATCCCTTTCTCGACATGAATGCGGATTTTGCCAGCGGAAACATCTCGAACGTGTATCATGACTTGTTCAACTTTAGGAAGCAGTATTCCGGGGGAGGGGGGGGCGCGCAGTAACGTGACCCACTTTCGACGTTTCGACTTACAGTAAGATCTTCCCGTTGATCTGCATAGATTGCTCAACATAGAACAATAGGCTTAAATCGAGCGTGATCGACGTGACTCTGAGGTATAAATTCGGAGCTCAAGTACCGGCCAGCAATCGATGTTACATCTTGGTCATTAGTGACCGGTTCATGACCCTGAAGTTGGACAGAAGTAAAGTCAAAGTCGAAGTCGTGACGTGAGGTGGGGGAAAAAGATAAATAAAAAGTACGTTAATTATGTATTCCCTAACCCCCCTTCATTTATCGGTTTCCCAGAAGCGAGTTATGCTTCGACAAATCAAGGCCGGAAAAACACTGAGCATTCGTCTGTGCAACTCTCGGTTGAAGAGGAAGACCAACGTATCTCTACCGGTCACCAAATGCTGCAGTCGAGAATTCGAAAGGCTCGAACAATGGGCCGGGAATTGAATCTGAAATTTTCGCATACCCAAGTCCGGAAAGGCGGCTTTCTTCCCCTACTCCTCCCAATCCTCGCCGCCCTCGGAGAGAACAAGGTGGAGCGGCAGGAATCGCAAAGGCCATCAATGACTCCAAGGCCAACTCGAGACAGCTCGAAGAAATAAAGCGGTACATAGTTAAGATGGAGGCACTGGCCGCTTTGAACACGGGCGGCGGACTGGGAAGAAAAAAAAGTTTTGCAGTGTGGTCGAGGGTTTTATCTGAAGCCGCGGTTCCCATGAACAGGGCCTTAACGAACTTGGACCTCGCCGGATACGCTAAAACGTTGGGGATTCGCACATTCAGAGGAGTTTATAGTGCTCCCCACGCGCCCCAGAGCGTCCGAATGCACTATACTGAACTTGCAGGACTCGAGAGATGGGGATGGAACTCACTGGACCGCGTATTACCTACAGGGGGGTTCGTGCGCCCTGTACTTCGATTCGTTTGGCTTAAAACCGCCTGCAGAATTCTACAGTTACCTCGGAAATAGGAAAATCGTCTAGAACCCGAGGTGCATACAAGCGGCCGACGAGGTATTGTGCGGGCAATATTGCTTGGCCGTACTGTATTATTTCAATAAAGGGTATACTAATCTGTTCGAGGTGGTGGGGTGACTCGGTACTCGATGATACGGGGAAACCGAAAAATGGACTTGGGGCAGCCATCCGATATTGACCGTGGTGTGGGGTTCACTTAAGGAAGACTAGATTCGAACCGTTTTGCCCCAGGACCCCGCCTCTTCCCGAGTTACGGTCAGTAAATTACTAAATGAACTCGGTGGTGCAGTAGGGTACACTCGGGGAAGCAGAATCCTGAGCCATTTTGCTCTAGGACTAGCAGTTCCCGAGTTATGGCCGGTTAATCTCAAAAGGAACTTGATGGCGACATGGGGCGCACTCAAGGATGCCAAATCCTTAGCCATTTCACTCTAGGACCAGCAGTTCTTGAGTTATGCCTGCGGTTCCGCACTTCCTCGAGATATTGCACAGGGTCGATTGAAAAACTTTTCATATATAAAGCTAAATCCGCTTATACACAACTTAGCTTCTATTCCGCAACTCAAAAATGGATTCCGAGACTGAATACCGGTATGGTTCACCTGATCCACGTGGGTACCGTACCGAAAAGGTTACCCCCTCACTCCGATCCGGCTCGACCCGGAGACTGGGGCGAACATTTTCACTCAGGAGGAGGCATTGGCAGAGATCACTGCGGAGGAATCGAAGATAGAACGGGCGAAGTTTCTGGAGCGTGTGTACGGGTCCAAGAGGCTGGGTGAGAAGAGATACTGGAATGGTTCACCCTATCAACGCAGGTGCCAGGGCAAAGAGGCAACTCGATGATAACCCCTATATCGCTCGATCCGGCGACTAGGGTGAAAATTTTGAGCCGGAAGGAGGCGTTTGCTACGATAGCTGCAGAGGAAGCGAAAATAGAGCTGTCGAAAAATCTGCAGCGTATATACAGGTTGAAGATTTGGGCTGAGGTAAGATATTGGGATCAATTCCGACAATTTTTGCAGAAATTGGCAAAGTAGTAAATTCACTTACCCCGATACGGCTCGAGCAGGGGGAAGGGATAATTTGTCAAAATTGATGGTACTCTATTTCCGGGGAGGGTAACGCGCAGGGTACAGCCTGGGGAACCTGCAGCTCAAATTGTTTTTCTAGAGAACCAAGGGTACCCTAGTTATGATCGGTTAAGTGGAAACATGAGGGTGAGCCAGCTTCTCCAAAATTCTAGTACCCGACTTTTGAGAGGCCCACACGTAGGATGCGGCCTGGGGGATGCAAAATCCCGCTAGGTTCACTCTAGGACCGATGGTTCCCGAGTTATTAGGGTAGGCCAACTGCGGAACTCGAATTTTGGGTGGGTCATCAGATAGCTGGGACCCCGGGTGGGGCCCTTGAAAGAGTGCCCAAATTTCGATCCGTTTTGCTCTAGGACCAGGGGTTCCCAAGTTATGGGTCTTTTAAAAAATTTCGGGAATTGAATCTGATACTGAAACCCCAAAATGGTGGCCTTCAATATCGAACACCCCAAAATAGAGACCTTCAATATGGAACACCCCAAAATGGCGGCCAGGAAGTGACGTCATTCAAAATGGTGGCACTTCCAGTTCCGCTTCCGGTTCTCATGGGGACAGCCATCTTGGAAAATGGTGGCACTTCCGGTTTACATGGTGGTGGCCATCTTGTCTGTCTGTCATCTGTCCTGGTCGAATCCCACACTATCATACTACTCACGATACTTGAACTGAATGACAAATGGATCATTTTTGATCCCTTCTTGGGATTCTGTGACCTCTATCCACTTGTGTTTCTCTGTATTCTTCAATTTGAAGGTGATCTGCGAGACGTGCTACAGAATCTTTTAGATCCTCACGTTCCACCCTATCAACACCAAAGATTTCACTGTTGTGGTTTCGTGAGTACTGTTGTTGTTCGTGTTGTTATATCTCCATTTTTTAAATAGACCCCCTTGCAATTTTGCACTCATTCTTTTCCTTTTCCAACTCTTGTACTTTAAGTTCAGTGTCTTTCATTCGTTCCTTTATTGAAGTATTTTCGTGTTTCATTTCTTCATATTTTTGATTTATAAGGTTCATTGAAGTTATGACGTCATCAACCTTGTTTTCTAATGACAGAAGTCTGTCGATTTTTAATTCTATGGAGTATGATATTCACGTTTCCTATTTCTGTATGGACAGCATCAATGAAACCCTCTGTACTTCCAGAATCGTGAATGCTTAATAATCGATCCTTGGCATATCTCTCGGTTCCTTT
This sequence comes from Lithobius niger, assembly GCA_023313725.1. Lineage (NCBI taxonomy): Eukaryota > Metazoa > Arthropoda > Chilopoda > Lithobiomorpha > Lithobiidae > Lithobius > Lithobius niger. The sequence goes on along the minus strand of JAHWFP010191979.1, from coordinate 26,303 downwards.
TCTTTATCATGTTCTGCATTTTCTTTTTGGAGGAAATCATCTTCGTTTGGGTTCTCAATATTGTTTCCGTACCTAAGGGTGTATGCGAGGATGGTAGTCCTTCAGTGTTCTCTTCTTTGTTAGCCTCGTTTGTATTTTGGTGCTTTTCCTACATATTTCACACTTCCATTGCAGTTTTACTGCTGCTGATTTTTGATTCCAAGTAGATTTTCGTACTCCTGAACATTCATAGTGTAAATCTGCCTTACAGCTTGTAAAGCATATAACAAAAACTCCAGTTGTTGGCATTTGCGTTTTACACTTCCCACAGCTCATGTTTGAGAAAAAAGTTTTGATCCGGGTTAATAGTTCTGTTCTGGTTTAAATTTTTGAACAGTTTTTTTCTGCAGGAACAAGTTCTACTACACTTATTCTTCGTATTTGCCTCAATTGTTTTCCTCCACAATGATTAGGAGAAAAATTATGTTAATGGTGTTAGTCCAGTTTGGATAAATGAACACAATTTTTTGATCGTGCTGAAACAATTTTTGCAACACCACTCCTTCGTTTTTGCTTCAAACAAACCTTCTCAATATTGATGTAATTCGTCCATCCAGGACCACAAAATTTTCACGAACTGACCTTTGGTTGCTTATAAATAGATTCCACACGTTACCTGTGTTCTTAGGTCACAGTATATCTCAATGAAAACGATCAAAACGGGAGCCAAGTGATCACCAACTTTCCTTCGCCATGACAGTTTCCATAATTATCTCATAATAACTCGTAATAACTCATAACTCATAGTACCTGACAACAATAATAATATTTGTCACATTTGCAACAGGTCTGGCAAGGACCCTAGGAGAGATCACTGACAGCCAGCCTAAATTACAAAAAAAAAAATCAATTACATATAGTATAAAAGTATGGCCATGGGAAGGCAAGGGAATTGGTATGAGGACACGAATGTCTGACCACCAAGGTTAGACCTGCCAGAGACTGTAAGGTCCCCGATGGCATTGTTTAAATGTGTTGGACAAGGGAGATGTAAAAAATTGGCCCAAATAAAAATACAAAGGCAGATATAAAAATGGAGAGGTTAAAAACATCGGTATGTAAATCAAAGTATGGTTATGGTATATTCTAAAACACTGCATCCCCAAAATGGGAATTGTCACAGTGTAAAGTTTCCCAGAGTTAAAGCATCAGCGGACCATAGCAGATCTGCGATTAGCCGTTTCTGCTATCGTTTTGCAGTGTGAAGAAAATATGAGATCCTGCTGAAACCAAACTCCAAGATCCCTAAAGCTGGTAAAGGTTTCCTTGAGTATTGAATTACCGAGAAAATAATGTTACCCGCTAGTGGATTTACCAATCGCAATGCAATGACATTTGTCACAAAGAGTGGGAGCTGCCATTTGAGTGACCAATTGTAAATTGAGTTGATAATACTCTGCAGACTCAAGGTGTCCTCAAATGAAATGACCGGGGAGTGAAGTTTAAGGACATCAGCAAACTTCTCTTGAGAAACATTGCTTTCATTGATGGTCAGATCGTTTAGATAAAGAATAAAGAGTAAGGGACCACGGACATAGCCCTGTGGGACCCCACTAATTAAGGCTGTAGGCAAGGAGAACTGTCCCTCAACAATAACACGTTGGGAGCGCCCCGTGATAAAGACAGAAATACATGATAATAAATTTCCCTGGAATCCAAGCTGATGCAGTTTAAACAGTAGTTTGGAATAGACAACAGACTCATAGGCTTTTTAAAAATCGAATAGGATAATGTTTGTTTTAATACCCAGGTCAAGTGCATCGGTCCAATTATCAAGAGCCTGCAGGAGTTGATGAACTGATGATCAACCAAGGCAAAAACCCAAATTGGTCTGGGTGGATCAGATTGAAATTAATAATGTGGATCATCATAGCATCGCGGATCAATGATTCCATTAATTTACTTGGAACAACGGTTAAGGATATTGGTTGGTAGTTCTGTGTATTGGTGGCATTGCACTTTTTGAATATAGGAACTACCGAAGCAGTGGACCAAATAGATGGCACAATTCCCGAAGGAAATTGTAAAGATGATAGGAAGGGTAGGTGCAATTTGATCACCAATTTGCCTGTAGAAGAAAGAAGAGAAGATGCCGGGCTCACAGAATGGGTCGGCCTAAGGCGGCCAATAGCAGTATGAATGTCAGAGACCCCGAAAACAAATTCAGAGGGGTCGTGAAGGGTGTTGCACCTAAGAAAACTACAGATAGGAGGAGTAGAGCCATCATCAGTGGTGCCATATCTGGAGAATTGGGAATTAAATCTAGCTGCCTTTTCAGACGGAGAAATAATAAGGTTTCCATTTACCTGAAGGGGAGGAAGCGTGCGAGAGAATTAAGATTTAAATCGATAGAAACGAAAAAGGGCAGATGGATTTGCTTCACTTACAACTATTTTTTCCAGATTGGTGTACATTTTTTAACACAATTGGAGTAAGATTTCTGTAGGGTTAACTGTGCATAATGATTTGTAGTCGACCACTCATCACGAAGCTGATGCCAGGCAGCAAGCTTTTTTCTCCGAATAGAAGATAGTTCCTTAGAATGAACCACATTCCTGGGTTTGTGGCGACTAGAAAGTCTATGAGATCAAAAAGGTTACGCAATTTTGCATAATCAGTACTTACGGATTGATGACACAGAGGAAGCGATTGCTTGTGATGTAGCATGAAATTGACTATATTATGATCGCTTGTTCCCAGTTGCTCGATAACATTGACGTCAAGGATGACACGATCATCATCAGTTAGAATGATGTCAAGAATATTTTGACGGCTTGGTTACAAGCTGATTGAACCCGCAGTCAGCAATTTGATCAAGAAATGTGTCTTGGGTAGTGTAAGTAGCGGAGAAGGTAGACCAATCAGCAGTTGAAAGGTTAAAATCCCCGAGCACAATATTTGAGGATTCGGGAATCAAAGAAGATTTAATGTAGGTGCCAGTTTTGGTAAGGGAAACTAAGTCAAAGCCACGCGGAATATAGACCACCACAAAGTTTAATTTAGCTACTGGAAGTCTGAAAGAGACAGATTCAACTTTGTGGGCTGAGCTATTCAAAAAGAGGGTCACCCCCTTAGGAAAAAAAGTGCAATCACCCCCTGCATGGTTACCACAATCCCGACAAATGATCACGTACTGAAGGTCTTTTAGGACTGTGGCTTCAGGGCCAGAGTCATTGAGCCACATTTCCGTCACAAAGATGAGGTCGTATGCAAAAGAGGCCAAGAGTAGGTGGAAAGTCTGCAAATTTGCCAACAAGCTGCGTGCATTAAGAAGTAAACAATTGAGGTGGTAAGGTACAGGGGCGGAAAGAGACGAAGTAGTAGCGGGCTGTAGAGGAAAGGTCCCACAGAACTGATAGGACAAAGGCAGCATTGGAGTGATAAAAATGGGTATGGTTGTTTGTCTATTACAGTTCCCACTTAGTGCGTTATGTTTTCTGAACTTGGTCCATCCCCGTGGGCAAGCCGTCCATCTGAGAGAGTGAACAAAATTTCATCGGAGAGAGATTTCTTTAATTGAGGCCTAATGGCGCGTCGACAGCTAGGTCATTAGAGATTTCTTTCCCAGGTAAGTCGGGTGTATTCCATCCCTGGCCTTCATAGACCTGTTGGATAGTATTTGGTGATCCAATGAGATAAAGTTCCAATTTCCCAAGACACAATGAGCACGGAGTAAAGTATTAACTTTGGATACCGAATAATCTTCCTCAGAATTTGAGTTGCTCGAGAAAACAAACTAATAATGGAAACTCTTGAAAAGGGATTAATATGTTGCACCTCAATAGCATATCTAACAAGACAACAAATGTTTCAGGAGGATCGATATGGATGTTATTGAATCCTGTGCAGATTAAATCGTGGACGTTAGCGTCTGCATTTGAAACGATGGGCTGAAGCATGTTTGGATTTGTTGAGCTGTGCAGCCAGGAATCGTCCAGGTCATGGATTTAGGATTAGAGTTTGTCCTACGTGCACGTACATTGGAGTCCTCAATGGTGACTACTTGATAAACAAATTCGAAGGGGCTGTTGATAGAACTGCTAGGTTTAGGAGACGGTACAGGATTAAATTTATTGAGGTGTTCAGTAGATTCTTGTGCAGAATGTGGAGACTGGTTCAAAGGAAGGGTTAGATGTGAGGCTCTAAGTGCTATTGAGTTGCGTACGATGTGTATTTTTCGATTCCATTGATGACGAACGGTTAAATTTTTGGGTAAGGCAAATGGAGTGGACTGACTTCTGTCGCTTACAGGCCTTTGCAAACCCAGATGCTCCAGAATTGTGGACAGTTCGGGATTGTGATGGAGCAGACTTCAAAATGTCCATGTGATATGAAATAATTTCAGGTTGAGAGCCGCAGTAGAGGACAGCACCGAAGTGACCTTGAAGACAAGATTTAGTTCTAACACAACGAGCGCTAGCTGAGGGTTTGCATCACTTACACATGTCGCATTGGTGTTACACAAATTAGGTAACGATTTAGCCAGAAAAACCTGATCTTTGTTTGGAAAATCGGCTTTTGACGTGGTGGGGAATTCCTCTTTATAAGTACCCTGTGATTTCTTCAGGTTTGAGCAAATATTGGATAGCACAGTCACCTGATTTACAAAGAGATCGTCAATTTTTTTTCTACAGCGATAAAGGTATTTGACATCACTTCCAGGAAGAGTGAGAGGTGAGAGTTAAAAGAGTCAGAGATGGCAAATTGGGAGGGTGAACAGAGGGGATTGTCAATGGAAGTAGTGGTAATTTACGATATGAGAACCCCACCTTCCACACCCCCCTCCACCAGTGCAGAATAGTCACATGAATCGTGCAGAGCAGCAAATCCTCAAATAAACCTACCCTTGTTTCAGGAGCGATTTAACGAGTGGGAGGTTTACTTGAATGGGAGGCTTACTTGAGTGGTGCAACGTCGGTTTCCACAGCCTCCTACTCCTTGAGCTAGGGCCTTAGTGGGCCTCCTTTCCTTGATGCTATGGCTCCTTACTATGTATTCTGTATACTCTATATCTTTATTAATGTATTCCAGTAATGCTATGTACTTTGATGTATGGTCCAGTCCCTGGAGATCGGTGGTCAGGATGGCTCTGGCCTTGCCTGCCCCTAGGGGTAGCTGCTAGCAGAGATGGCTCATGGGATACCAGGATATAGTACAGGAAGTACCTTGCACCACCAGTGGCAGGTACTGGCTGCAGCTCTAGGTACTTAAGGCCTTGCAGCCCCTTGCAGCCTCACTCTGGGAGCTAGTCCCTAACCAGCTAAGAACTCTTCCTGAAGTGTGCCACTCTGCTAGTACCCCTGATCAGAGCAGCCTTGAACCATTGGACAACATCTCGTGAGGACAGACCGCGTGGCCCTGGAATAAATCCTGAATTTACCATCCTTCTGGCATTCTTCCTTGTACCGGGCATAGCGAGGTTGCAATGGTACTTGATTGGGAGGTTTACTTGAGTGGGAGGTTTACTTGAGTGGCAGGTTTACTTGTGTGGGAGATTTCCTTGAGTGTGAGATTTCCTGCACTCCGGTCGTGACGTAATCCACTTTGCCGGCACCCATGAAAACCGGAAGTGACGTAAACCAAGATAGCAGCACCCGTGTGAACCGGAAATGACATCATCCAAGATGGCGGTGCCCATGAGTAGTATAAAAGTGAGATTGGGCTGTCGCGTCACATCTAAAATAACCCGGGGGTATACAAACCCAGGGAAAATTGGGGGAGATGTGTGATAGGTTATTGGGTGAAGTACTTCTCAAAAATGTAAAATATATTACAAACAAAAAAAAAGATAGTTATGGATTCAAGTTCAATCATTCTAACTGGTGTAGGTGCGGAACTAAGCTGTAACTTGAAAACGCTCATATACCTAAACCCTAAAAAAGAGTATGAAATGGCACTCGTCTCGTTGGATACGTATTACAGCATTTTTAACGTGCACGTAGATAATAATGAATTTTCGTACACTATAGACGGTGGAACGAACTGGATCAAGGTGCAGGTTATTCCTGGTGCTTATGAAATTTCAGACTTGAATAATTTTATACAGTCTACGTTGGAACAAAGTGGTCACGAAAAAAATGTGATTGTTTTAGAACCAAACCACAATACCTTAAAAATAAATTTGGTTATAAATAATCTGCTCAACGGCATTTCGTTTCTGGTAGATAATAATTTAGGAACTGTTCTAGGGTTCCTCCATGGAACTTATATTAAAACTCAGCAAGGTCAAAAATCCGTGGATATAATGGGGTTGAATACAATTTTCGTTCATACCAACATAATCGGGTCTTCCTACGTGAATGACGACACTCAACCTTGCATATACGCTTTTTATCCGGGCGTGCCACTGGGTTATAAGATGATAATTTCCCCTCAAAATTTAATTTACCTTCCTGTAACTACCGACAAGATTCGTAATATTCGTATTTGGTTAATTTCTCAAGATAACGAAATGATAAATTTAAACGGGGAAACCCTTACCGTCAGACTTCATCTGAGGTCTAAAAAATAATTTTGCATATATTAAAAAAAAATGTTAGTATGCGAAAGAAAAAAAAGAATAATTGGAAAAGGATTCGTTGTAGATCAATTAAAGGCAAAAAACGCAGCATTCATCAAATTTATAACGAGAGCGAGAAGATGAGTTTAACGGAACATTACCTCGATATAAACGAATCTTTACAACAAGATTCTTCCGTGGAGAGCTATGCGTTTTACGAATATAATACGATAGTAGGAACCAACCTAAATAATGTCAATTCTGAAATTAGAATAGTAATCGAAAACCAGGACTTATTCCTACACGTTGCGAATAGTTACCTTCTGGTTACAGGCAGGTTACCGAAGAGTGATGGTAGTAGTTTTGCCGATGCGGACGTAGTGTCTATTGTCAATAATGGACCCATATACCTGTTTTCCAGCATTAAATATCATTTGGAGGATAAGCTAGTGAATGAGTTAAATTACCCTCATGGGACTCTCATGAAAGGTCTCCTCACGTATGGCTTGAGCGATCAAGTGTCGTTGTTGGGGAACTGCTGGGCATTAGACGCTGCAGAATCTACCAGCGCCAGTTTGGATGATAACACGGATTCAAATTACGGCATTCCACCATCATGAAGGAGACAACTCCTAAGGAAGTTTTTCATTCGCCATTCCTTTAAAACCCTGCATGGGATTTTTTGAAAATTATGACAAGGTGTTGTACGAAGCCAAGCATGTCCTGACGTTGTCTAGGGCCGGCAATGACGATGCAGTGTTGAGAGCAGCTGCATCAGCCGTTGGGAAAGTTGAATTGAGCAGCGTTTCGTGGCACGGGCCGCACGTAACGACATCCGACAAAATAAAAGCTCAGACTTTTTAAATATATAGATGGTGGGATGAACGTGGACTTGGGTTTTAGACACTGGCATTACGATAGTTGCAAACTTCCTCAGAGCACTAGTTTCACATGGCGCGTGCTTACTACTTCGGCCGTCGAAAAACCGAGGTGGGTCATTCTAGCTCTGCAGACTGATAGAAAAGATGCGCAAACTAAAAATCCAGCCGTATTCGATCACTGCAGTCTTCAAGATGCTCACGTAACTTTAAATTCTGGACGTTACCCGTTCTTGGACTTGAACATAAATTACGCTACTGGAGAATACTCGATCCTGTATAGAATGGCTCAAGAGTTTAGACGCGCTTTGTACGATGTCAGGGACTTGTGTATTGATTCGGTGCAGTTTAAAAAGACGTATCCTCTAGTAGTTTTGGACTGTTCCAAGAAATTGGAGAACTTCAGTTCGGCATAGTCGACGTGCAAGTAAAGTTGAAATTTAATGCCGCGGTTCCAGCTAACACGACGTGCCACGTACTGTTGATTGGTGATAGAAAAATGAGTTTGAAATTGGATAAAGGCAAAGTCGAAGTGATTTATTAAAAAAAAGGGAGATGGCGAAACAAAAACCGAAAGCAAGTAAAATCGGAAAAAAATGGAGCGGGGTGAAAAGAAAAAAGATCGCGAAACGAGGTGGGTTTTTACCATTGTTAGCATTGTTGGGACCCATCTTAACCGGTGTAGGTGGTCTAGCCGGAGGTGCCGCCGGTATCGCCGCTGCAGTTAAAAAGAGCCAGAACGATGCTAAGGTAATGGAAGAAATGGTGAGACATAGCAAGAAAATGGAGGGTTCGGGGTTGAAACGTAAAAAGAAAAAAAAAGCGAATCGTGGCAGAGGGCTCTTTCTAAGGCCAGTGAAGGTCTGATCGATTTTATTAAACAGTTAACGAATCTTTATTTAAACAGATTAGTCAAAGTTTTGAAAATTCCTAAATACAGAGGTACTTTTAGCAAGGATAGTCTGCTGTTAAAACCTTAACCTCGTGGCGAATGCGGCATCGTTAATCTCGAAAATGTTCACGATGGAAATGGAAGTCATTGGGTGGCTTACTCGACAGTTACTGACGTATCCTGTTATTTCGACAGTTTCGGCAACCTCGAACCACCGACATCCATTTCGGAGTATTTGGGTCCCGTTAAATACAATTAAGACAGGGTGCAAAATCTTAATCAAACATTGTGGGGTCATTTCTGTTTATTTTTTCCAAGTTTCTCGTGCAAGGGATATGATTACGAAGATATTTTAAGACGGTTAGCTCTTTAACTCGATTATCCCCATTGTTCTTCGTATGGATTGGCATATGGTTTCTGCTTTGACCATGCTATACAATGAGTCTTGGTTAGGTATATATCTATCTGGTAATCTTTATCCTCCGTGCTTGCCGTATCAGCCATTATATAAATCACGTGACCTTCGTTCACGATGATCGGTATTTCCGTTATACTTAGAGTTGATGGTTGGAGAAGTCTCTCAAGATCGAGATAAACTTGAAATCCTTCGTCTTTGGGTACACTTTTCAACAAATTCAAAAACTTAGTTATTAAACACCGTATCTTTATATCTGGAGGGTTTAAAATAGGTATTCGGACTCTGCTACTTGTTATACTCATTCCCAGGATATACCAACCGGATGTTTATAAGTAGTATTGGTGAGGATAGTTATTGTTACACGTAAAAACGTGCCCTTTAGGGTAAGGACTAGTTCCGCGAAAAGTAACTATACAGTCGATACGTGGATTTATATATCTTTCCATCACAAAACCGACATTGTCAAAATGATTCTTGGCTTCCTCCGCGTCTGGTGGGAGTTTTTTTTCTACGTTTAAAGGAACCATTCGACTATCGACGTAACCCTTAGTAGCCACATCGTGTTCCGCAGTTGGAGGGAGCGTAAATTTGATTCGTCTATTTTTTGCATCGAGTACCCCATCCTCGTCCTCGTTCAACACTGTTTGGAGTTTGTCTATTTCGTAGGCATCTCTAATAACCTCAAAGAAATGGTCTCTATTAACAGCTTCCGAAGGGCTTTCGGGGCTCGCCAGGTTACTGATTCGTTTATTTTTTGAATCGAATATGTCGCGAGAGTCCATGATCAAGGCATTGTCAAGTTTGGTTTCTAATTCGTTTATACCGAGAAGCTTCGTGTCTACGTATTTTTTATTCGCGGCATTCTTAGATCGCATAGGTGATGCGAGATTCTTGATACGTCTTTGTTGTGCATCGAGTACCAAATGCTCACCATCATGCTCCTTCAATGCCGAGTGAAGTGTATCTATGCGGTACCCGTCTCTAATAGTCTCGAAGAGAAATTCTCTAGTAACAGCTTCCGAAGGTTTTTCGGGATTCATGAGGTTACCGATTCGTTTATTTTTTGCGTCGAATATTTCGCGAGAGTCCACAATCAAGGCATTGTCAAGTTTGATTTCTAATTCGTTTATACCGTGCGGGGGATGCGAGGTCCTTGATTCGTTTATTTTTTGAATCGAGCAGTCCATCGGAACCTTCCTTCAAAGCATAACCGAGTTTGGTTTCCATTTCGTTTATAACGACAAGCTTCACGTCGACATATTCTTTATTCGCCGCTTCTTTAGATTGTGCGGGGGATGCCAGATCCTTGATTCGTCTATCTTTCGCGTCGAGTTGACCATCGGCACTTTCCTCCAACGTAGTTTTTAAATTTTTTACATCTATCAACTGAGAATAAATCACCTCATCTTTGGGATCTACACCAGCAGCTAGATTAGTTAAGCGATTCATTCGCATGTCCGATACAGTTTTTGAATCGACGTAATCCTTACTCGCTGCATCCTTAGATTGCAAGGGAGTTTCGAGATCTTTAATACGTTTCTTTTCAGCGTTAAAATGTCCATCCGCATCTTTCTTCAATCCTTCGTCGGCTTTAAATTTTTTTACTTCGTTTTCTAATTCGGTAAATTGGGAATAAATTACGACATCTTTGGGTTCTGTAGCAGCTCCGACTTTAGTAAATCGCTTATTCTGCATGTCGTAATCATGATTCAGGTCTAATATAAATCCTATTCACGGAACTCCTTTCACATCTCTTTGCGTTCGTTTCAAAGACTGTCCAAATTTATTAATCGGCATTTTGACCATTCTATTTTTTTAAATATAAACAAAAGAGAAAAAAAGAAATGTCTCATTCCGCCTGGTATACAAATCTCTCGAATCTGTTACAATCAAATTCTCTAGAAGTTAAGACGGAGAATGCAACAGATTTAAAAAACGGAGTAAAGTACGTCTTGTCTCCTTCCATAGAATTCAAGGATTTAAAAGGAATTGGTTCTCCCATTTCGAACGAAGATTCCAAGCATAAGGGTTGGATTTCTCCGTCGGACCCCGAACTTCAAAATGTGTTAAAAAATCTTATACGATACATTTGCAAAAAATTAGAAATTCAAACCGATGAGCGGAAATCCGTGTCTTTGACAATGTTCAGTTACCCCAATTACTCGCACCCCATTTCGATCTGCTTCCCATTCTGTCAAAAGGCTGACGACAAGTCGGATAAACCACTCTGTCTTAGAACGTGGGTGTACAATAATATCCACAAAACTAAAGGAAAACTTAACAAAAACGTTATGGAAAAGCCGTGGTTTAATTTGCTACCGTGCGGACGTATGACCTTGACGGAACTTATTGGTAAGATTAATGCCGTGTATGTCAGCAACGATACTTCCAGAACCGTAAAACTTTGGTGTAACGTAGATTACGGAGTTGTTGAATCTAATACATTTGACGATAAGTTTTCTGATAAAGACTTTATGAGTTTGATTTCTGAATAAATTAAAACTAATGGATATACAAAATTATGATTTCTTCGTTCCAAGTAAAAACCAAAAATCACCTATTTCTACCTTCGAACATCAGATGTCTGATTATAGGACCGGCAAATTGTGGAAAGACGAATTTACTGTTCAATTTTATCTGTAACGAGGGTTGGTTGGATTATGACAGATTATACGAGTACAGCAAAATCTGTGGCAACCAAAATACCGAGCTTTACAGTCTATATTTTCCGAAATTGAGGGAACCATAGGGCAGGATATAGCTTTCACGACTCTCAAATCGATTTGAACCCTCCCGAGGAATTGGATCCCAAGTTTCGTAATCTTGTGGTTTTTGACAATGTTCTTTTGGACAAGCAAAAAAACATAGAGCGTTACTTCGCTCAAGGACACCATTCTAATGCCGACATTTTTTATTGCCGTCAGTCTTACACTAGAATTCCAAAACAAGTAGTTAGCTATAATGCTAATTTATTTAACTTAAAACACTTACACGAAAATCATGTCGGGCGAGACATGGAATTTTCAGATTTTAAAACGTTGTGCAGAACGTGTTGGGACGATCCGTACGGGTTTTTATCGATCGACAAAACGTTAAACAAGGGACGTTATAAACGTTCATTTTCGTTCATAAATAAAAGTAGCCGAAAGAAAAAAGAACATGGAAACGAAACGTGAAATCGTAAAACTCAAAAAACGTTTAAAGAAAAAATTTTTGTATCAACGTTTGGATGAGCAAAAGCAGGAAGAATCATTACAAGAGTTTTTTAAACCCGTTGTTAATACTTTGAAACCAACTGTTGCAAAACCAATACCCGCTGCGAGTCCTTTGAAAGTAGTTGCTAGCTTTCCTACTAAAAAATGAGGGAAACGTAAACGAATTATTACTCGTGTAAAAATTTTTAAATCTGAGGATGATGAGGAAGGATGGGAAACTGATGGAACAACGCACGATACTGAAAACTTTGAATTGAAGACACCTCTCAGTTTTACCGAGCATTCAACTCCAACAGTGCGAGATTCACCCAATGTATCCGAATATGCTACTCTGGTTATGCGAACCGAATACGCATCTACCAGTACAGGGCTGAAAGTCACCCCAGTGCTTTCGGCAATTCAAAACAGACGCATTTCAACACCTCCAGAAATTCCAAATTATCCCACCCTCAGATCCTTGGATAGTCCGTTACCGGGGCAAGCCATAGGGCAAATGGCTAAACATTTCCTGCTCAAATTTTTCGAAAATCCCAAAGAGACCGAGCCTGTTTTCGGACTGCAATACGACATGAAATCTGGAGAAATGAGCATTGCTAATAAACCCGTAAAAATATTCGAGAACGACATAGTGGTCGGTGGTAATCAGTATGTGGGAAGACGAGGACTTTGGAGCTTGCTGGTTTTAAGGATTTGAAAGAAACTTCGTATTCTCCAGATGTCAAGGCATCTTACGCATCTCTTTTGAAAAATACCAACGCCATACATCAAAACAACGATCCGGGTACTCGAAAACCCAAGTCTAATTGTAGTGCCAAGTATGCAACAATAATAGCTCCTATTTGGGAGGATATAAAAACGAAGAAAAAAGGGGCCGGCATGATAAAAAAAACAGGGTATGCTAGAACGGTGGATTACAAGTACTACGATGATCCTAACAACCTGGTCAGCAGATTGAGGCTTTTCCACTGATCCACCCAGGTGGGGCACGATGGTCACAGGAACGAGGTGATAGAAATTTTATCAGAATTGGAGCAATGACGCATCATCATCGCTCGTGAAAAAAATAATGCCTATCAGAATTTAAGTTTATAATGAAAAAAATGTTTGTATAGTAAAAAAGGAAAGTGATCAAGATGAAGTACTGCGTGAAATGTAAACGCCGTACGTCTAACCGACCCGAACCTCCTATTATTTTGATGTAAAAAAATAACAGACGAATGGAAATTGTGTTCTGTGACGTGTGTGGGACCAAAAAGGCTTCCTTCGTAAAGTCTGGCATTTGGTCTAAAATCATTGACCATTTACCGGTAGAAGTACATTTGACCGGATATCAATACTGCGGGCCCGGAACCAAACTAAACGAGAGATTAGCTAGAGGGGATCCTGGAATAAATAAACTAGATGAGGCGTGCAAAGAACACAATATCACTTACTCGAAAAGCTCTGATTTACACGAACGGCACGCTGCCGACGAAATTCTTATAACTAAAGCTCGAAAGTGCGTAAGGATCCTTCACTCTTGTGGAGAAAAATATTAGCCGCGGCAATCATCAAAAAAATTAGGGGACTGCACTGTTTTACAGTTTACAGTTTGTTTAATAAACAAAAACGGAACGTTAAATGTTTAGAGTAAGGATCTAAAAGTCAAAACTTTGAGAGCGTATAACTCCGTCAAAAGTAAACATATTTAAACCAAATTTGGAATTTAGCCTTGACTAGTAAAGGCCTGTCTGCAGTCCAAAAATTGTGAAATTCGGTCCAGCCAAACCCGAGATGCAGACAAGGGCCAAATAGACAACTTCTTGTTCAGCTTGTTGTTGTTGTTGTTGTTGTTGTTGTTGTTCTGGGGATACTTTCGTCTGTCCTCTGTACAGGTCAAACCATTTGTCCTATAAAGCTGGTTCTTAGCTCATTTTACAGGTATTGCTCTGTAGATGTGCCCTTTTCATAAGGCCTTTTCTAATTGGTCAAGTGGTTCAGGGGTTACGGAGCTCTAAACCACCAGATTGATTGTTTTACATTGTTTTAAACATTGTTATTATGCAACAATACCAATTAGCAAACATCAGCTGCGAGACATAGACTGAAGATTAAAGGATTTGTTTCTATTGTTAACATTGGCGATAACTAGATTAGTGAGGGTCAGCCTAGGGTCTCTTGTGTTAAACTATCAGCTGTGACCGCCAACTGCACTGTTTTACAGTTTAGCTGCAATTCTAAAAGTAACACGAATTAATAAACAAAAACGGAACGTTAAATGTTTAGAGTAAGGATCTAAAAGTCAAAACCTAGAAGGAACACGGACAAGCTTTGACAGTTAGGGTCTAGGTGTAAAATTTTTTCAGTAAGAGGCTGGAAAGCATTAGACCCTTACTACCCGGTGGTCAGCAATAAATACATTTTCATGAAAAACTGGAAATCATCCTACAATGACCCATGTGATGATCAAGTGGTAGTATGGTTATACGTTTCCTGCTTTGCTTTACGTTGAAAATTATTTTTCAATTTAGTAACATGCCAGCATATTCGTAGCA
>JAHWFP010191962.1:0-11446 GCA_023313725.1 Lithobius niger | reverse complement strand
AAAAAAAAGACAGCTGAAATAGTGGACGACAGTATTAGCTTGTGAAATCTTGTCCGTTGATATCACTTCTTTGAGGGCCAAAACATTCTTAACTTGCCTGCCCCTTTTCCACTTTTGGTTTTTGTTAGGATATCACTCTTCTTTTTCGAACTTCTCAGTCTTATTATTTCAGCCGAACATTTTGAAATTTCTATATTTTTTGTAACTACATACCGGTACGCTTTTTTTGTCATTTTAGCATTTTTGATGCCAATTGCTGCTTAGTGTTCAAGAACAAAGGGTTATAGTTGAGGTAATTGACGTAGTATATTTCCTATGAAGCTGCCAGTATGGTCGTATACGTCGCATTACATTTTTCGTCTGGAGTTTAGTGCGTAACACAAATCTGCAGACCTGTAGTATAGTGATACTGACGTAACACCACCGCCCGAGGCTGTTATGGTTGCCAAGGGTGACCATCATCACAGCGTGGTCGATACCGAGAACATGTAAACCGAGAATGTATACACAACGACAATAACAGATGCTTCCGACAACACTAACACTGGTTACACAATATTCTTATTTTGCTACACGAGGGTGATGCTATTGTGGGTTTTAACATGGACTAACCAACAACTCGTTAGTCAGCCATTTAGCCACTAATTGGCATTTTTTGCAACGTTATTTACGATCAAGTTTCTCATTGCATGCCTAATTTTCGTCAGGTGGTATACGTTTCCTCGATTTCAATCAAATTCCAGGTAATGTACCGCATTATTAAAATTACTGAAAAGTGCAGGAAACCATTAGTTAAGATACAGTGTCTAGACACATGCTAGCGTGTCGCCGCCAAGTAACAGTAGATCGTCCGATTGTAGACATCCAATGGTTATTAGACTGATTGTTGGTGATAAACAGGCGGCTGTAAACGCTCGCTAAAACCCTTTGATCCCTTTTCGGCGGCCTCACTGGCGAAGTCTAGCCCAATTACAATTAGTCTTGAAAACTTAATTTGAGTTACAGCAGAAGTTTGTGATAGAAGTACCCTCTGCCTGGCAAGAAAACTCACAAGAACATGAGTTTGGCAACAAATGCTTAATTTTCGGCCCGGTATTTGGGACTTGTTCACAATAAAAATGTTAAAACTCTAAAAAAAAAAAGTGAGAGCTGCCACAAATTGTGAACTTCACACAGTCGTCGTGTTGGAAAATCACCCAATGTGGCGGCTGTATGAAGGCCATAATTTGTGGCAGCTCCCACCTTTATTAATGTTTAACTTTTTGTTGTTGTGAACAATCCCAAATTCCGGGCCGGAACTTATTTGTTGCCAAATTCACGTTCTTGTTACTTTTCTTGCCAGTCAGAGGGCACCTCTATCGTAAACTTAATCCTTCAAATGAATAGACAAATAGTTTTGCCTCACGCCTGCCTACCTAACTTCTTTTATGTCAGATTCGTGTGTTTTCAGTGTGTCATCATTATCTCTGTGGCATCGTGATGGGTTCATTTGTGTGGGTAGATTTGGGAAGAGGCGCGTGGGAGGGGTGGGGGAGGTTGCAATATGCTGGATAATTAGCGATAAAGTGGGGCGCTCAATGAGCTGTTGGCCCCGGTCACTCAAACACCTTCCTCCGGCACTGTTAAAGGGCAATTACATCCATTTTGACATGCATGTTTGACTTTTGGATCACTTACACAATAACTAACCACAAGAATTGCCTTAAAAATACGTTACTTACGTCCGATATAACAATTTAATTACTGCATCACCTAAACACGACACGGAGATTGTTTTGCTGGAACGCTCAAAAATTAATGCCGACACTACTTTTCGATTTCGACTCGCAGCCGATTGAGGTAGCTGTATTGACTGTGAGGAGCTCAAGCGTCTGATGGCCTTAGCTGGCCGGCAGGGTAGTGGCCAGCTAAGGCCGTCAGACGTTTGAGCTCATCACAGTCAATACAGCTATCTCAATCGGCTGCGAGTCGAAATCGAAGAGATCCGTCTGTCGGCATTAATTTCTGGGCGTTCCAGCAAAACAATGGCGACTTCCGTGTCGTATTTTGGTGATGCATCAATTAAATTGTTATATCGGACGTACGTAATGTATTCTTACCGCAATTCTTGTGTTTAGTTATTGTGTAAGTAATCCAAAAGTCAAACATGCATATCAAAATGGATGTAATTGCCCTTTAACTGTAAGCAACTAAAATCATATTTTTATCACGTTGAGGATAGATCCCGATGCGACCCAAATCATTCATATTGTGGAAAACGTAATGGGAAGGTGTAGGGATAAAGTAAAACTAAAAGTTAAAGAATGAGTGTCCACCATTCATAGAGAGAAAGATACATCAATAACTTTGTTTTCATGTTACTGTCTAGCTAGTGAGTCTGTAACGTTTTCCCCATGTTAAATCCTATAGACTGAGTTGTCACGGCTAGCAAAAAATTGGGACGGCCTACACAGCTGAAAGTTTACACACGAATGCATGGTGATCTGAATGTTGCACTTTTGTTGGTTTTGGGGCTTGTATAGGGCTCAGGACAAATGCGCGGGAGGATTTTGAAATTCACAACCAAGGAATTTGTACTGCATTAGTCTTTTAGAATTTCGATTTCATGGAATATTAGCAAATAATTCAAAATTAGCACGTGCAGACACACAGAGCCCTCTCTAGGCCGGTTTGAACAATGCGTAGTTGGAGCCATGGCCACTAAACTAACTGACCCGCTCTACAACGATATTAGGGGGGTAGACAAAATGGCCGCCACGTCTGGTTCATTCCGTCGAGGTCTGTTTCTTCAAGGAAGCAACTTTGTACGGTGCGACGCGACATCTATTAGCGGCTAGTGGCGGTTTTCGAAATAATAATTTAAATTTTTACGTAGATTTTGGTGGCAAAGTTTTTATTATTTATAAGAGTATTTTTAAATGGTGTTTAAAAAATATCACTCAGCCACAGGTAAGCTATTTCACTGCGTTTGCAAAAAAAAGCAACACGTTCGTTGGCAGTTTGTACGGAGGGTGTCGCCCTCGGTTGACAAAATGCGGCAACTCAATCGCATCAGCGGCACTTTCGGTGGCCATATTGCCAACCCAGTCTCGTAATGCTATTTTTCATTCAAGGTCCGGCCAGCACTGTAGATATCCCTGTTGGAGCAGTGCCTTAGGCCTAACTGGAAGAAGCCGCCGACGCGCCGCTTCACCCTTCTTGTTGGGGAGAAATAAATGTATAAACTGATAGAACAGTAAGCTAGTAAAACGTAGTAATGCATTATAAATATTAATAAATGCAAAGAATGTTTAGTCCTATTGTTATTAATTATTTTGAATTAAAATATACTCCAATAAAAACAGCCCTCTAGCGTTTGTTGGTTATACGGCGTAAAAAGGTTTCGCACTCAGCCTGTAACCAGACTAAAACTAACTCGTGCTAATTAATTTGAAACTCTGCTCCTCGTGCTATGCGCTTGGGATATAATTACAAAATAATTAGCATTCGTTAGATTTAATGTCAGGTTACAGGCTTCGTGTGAAAATCGTAGCCATATAATTGAGAAAGGCTCTAGGGCTACTACTGCTGAAAATGTACAAATTAACTGAACAAAAAACGGCTTCGACGTTTAGAAAAAAAGCATTAGAGCTCGTATCCCCATACTCACAGCTGTAAAGGTACACGAATAAAAACGGATTAGAGTTCACTCGAACGCAACGAACCATAATTTGAACTCCAATTTCAGGGAACAAAGACGGTTTTTATTCAGTGGCTATATCAGAAAGTGAACGCAGTTTGTGTTTGAAATATCTAATGTTTGTTTGCATGTGTTTTATGTTTGTCTGCACTTAAGTGTTATGCAGTCTTTTTTTTTTAATTGTCTGTGTTTGTCGTTTTATTTTAAGTGTGTTTCCTCAGAGTGGCTATATGTGTATTTTGTGTGGATTTATAATTTGTGAAACAAGCATACTCATAATTAATTCTGCTTGTGTTTGTGTATGTATTCTTCATCTTTTGTAGGCGTTTTGCTGTTTACGGCGTCTGTTTTGTATGTATTTTAGATTTTCATTCTGTTTCATGCGCGTGTCTATGTTGTATTTTGACAAATAGAACCAGCATTACTAAAGTAAACTTTCCGCAAAGTGATAGCATGCAAGTAAATGAAGAAGTACCCCAAGGATCAATTTTAGGACCATTACTTTAGCTTTAGTTTACATTAATGATATTGATGACGATCTTAAAAATGTAATGCTTTTTCAGATGATATTTGTTTATATGCTTCAGAATATGACTGTGAAACCATGGTTAATAACTCACAACGAAGTTTTGACAAAATTCAACTTGTGGTGCTGGATAAATGAAGTCCGTGAAGTACAAAGTGAAGAAAAATACACCGGGACCGGACGGACTACTGAAGGGCGTGGGAGGGAGTGATTCAGGGGGCGAGGGGCGTACTTGGATGTGCAATCAGTACTGGGCACTGGTACAGGAGTGGCGCCTTAAAGGAGTAAGGCAGGGAGTCTGCCTTCGTCCAGTCGCCAGAGGCAAAATTTTTGATGTAATTCATCGATATTAGACGCAACTTTACGCCACATTAAGAGAAGCAATGGAGCTATTTTCAGTCCAGAAGAGTGCGTAGGGTGAGGATTCCAATCCTACCCGCACCCTGGCCAGTCTGGACCTGAGAATTAAAACAGCCCAATAAACTTAAGGCATTGTAACAAGTTAACCACTTGGCAAACTTATTAACAATGTCTTAAGTTTATTAGGTTGTTTTAATTTTCAGATCCAGACTGCCTAGGGTGCGGGTATAGGATGGGAATCCTCAATAATCCGGTGCCTCCAGGAGCTATTTACTGTGCTGTGATTCCCATAGGTCCGTAGCAAAGAGTAGTTTAAAGAGATGTGAAGAGTGTGGAAGTGGTTGGGCTGTGTGCCATTTCCCACAATATTACTGCCTAGTTGCACTCAGATAAAATATTTTATACAGTGGAACTGGTTCGGATTTGACATTCAGTTCATATTTCACTCCAACTTTTTATGGTTTGACTTTTGAAGAGATATTTTCTGCAAAGACTTCAATCATTTGTAATGCATTTCCGTGGAACATTGAGAACATGCCAACCTTGATCAAAACAGGTGTTCCCCAATGATAATGTTCGACAAACTACTCTCTAAGGGAAAAGTTTATTCAATATTACACAGTGGTAGGTCTACCGGGTATGTGTGTGTGTGGGGGGGGGGGGGATGTTGTTTATTACTAAATACAGAATGAGAAGATCTTAAAATGACCTCAGGTAATTTAGAAGAACGAAAAACTTACATGAACACAAATATTTGCCCCGTCCAAAACAAAAAAAATCAATGTAGAAGCCAAAGTAAGCGAATATTGGTGATAAAACTGAGTATATCCCGCTTGCTATCATGATGGAAGGTAGAGGAGCGGGGTATAATCGACCTAGTGTGGTATAATCACCGAGGCTTTTGACTCGCATATATACCAGCTAGAAAACTCGACATGTTCGTTACGATTGTCGTATTTTAACATCACTGTATAATTCTTTAGGCTAGTATCTTATAATTTTACTTCGGCGATCTATTGGCATAAATAATTTTAATTTTTACCGTATAAGTCTTTTAGTTTTTCGATCCCATGGTAATTATTAGCAAACGATTAAAAATTAGTACAGGAACACACACAGCGCCATCTCTCGACGGATTTCAGCAATGCGTGGTTGATGCGGCGTGTTTAACGGGAAAAAGTCACCGACAGCAGCATCGCCTATAACTTCTCGTTGGAGACAAATAATTTTATGAACTGAGAGACTGATAAGCGAATAAAACGTAGCATTATATTATAAATATTAATGAAACACAAAGAATGTTTAGTCCTTTTGGTATTATTTATTTTGAATTGGGATATACTCCAATAAAACAGCCTTCTAGCTTTTGTGGATAATACGGCTAAAAATGTTTTCGCACTCAGCCTGTAACCAGACTAAAACTAACTCTTGCTAATTAATTTGAAATTATACCCCTCGCGCTATGCGCTCGGGATATAATTGCAAAATAATTAGCATTCGTTAGTTTTAATGTCAGGTTACAGGCTTCGTGCGAAAACAGTAGCCGTATTATCCACAAAAGCTCTAGGGCCATTACTACTGATTATACGCCACTTAAACTGCTATTTGAGTGTTTGGCGTAACCTATCCCGATGATAAGAATTGCGATAAGAATAGCGAGCTTTACCTTTTCGAAAAAGACTTACAATACTGACAATACGACGAAAATATGATGGCCAACAAAAGGTGTGATATCATACAAAATCCCACATCCATTCTCTCAGCTGATGGTCTGAACTGAGACCACTCAAGCTCAGTGATAACAGATAAGTTGTTAATTAACACTGAGTGTAAATTAACTACTTTCCATGGCATGAACTTAACGGCGCCTGTTCACCATTTCAATAGCATTGCCCATATTCTAAACACAGCATCCACGTTCCAGATTCTCCGTCATCCGATAGGCTGATGTGGGTCACGTGATCTCGTTTTAGTTATGAAAATTCGCGTTGCTGCTAGGATCTTCGAGCAATATAAAGAAAGCAATACTTCCTTTTTTAAATTTATCGCTATTTTCTTTATATTGCTCGAAGATTCTACGGTGCTGCTTCTGGGAATTGAAAAAGTGAAAAGGCGCCTATATACCATTGAGGAGTTTTAGTAAGATCCATATTGCTTTAATCACTTTACAATATGCTACGTTATCTACACAACTCGGGTAAGATCTACTCCTTTCTCATACAGATGGTTTTAATATAATCCCATTATTATCTATCATATCAAAAACCAAAACTGGTAAAAGGGGCCGCCAAGTTCCGAATGGTTCGGCCCTTCAAATGAATGATATCAACACACCAAAACATTCGCCAAGTTAATCGCACCGCTTAATAATTAGAAGGTTAAATGAAAGCTAGAACATTGCTACTTTCGGTACTAATGTTCAAGTTTTCATTTAACGTCCAAGGTATTATTCGGAGCGATTAAGTTGGCGAATGTTTTGCTGTGTTGATATCACTCCTTTGAAGGGCTGAATCATTCGGAACTTGCCGGTCCCTTTTACCAGTTTTGGTTTTTGATATGATATCACTTCTTTTTTTTAATTGTGTATTGACTCAACTCCATTACCGTGCAGATGAGTAATAAAGTCAACAAGAAATTGGTTTTCAACAATTTGCTACTACCTTTTGCCTATAGGCCGAACCATTCTCAAATTAGTCACCTCTTTATTGGATTTTGGTTTGGTTTTAATTTTGTTGTAATTTGTTGTATTTAGTTAGTTTTGGAGTGTTGATATTACTCCTTTGAAGGGCCACTCTCAACTTGGTGGCCTCCTTACCAGTTTTTGGCTTTGTTGATTTTGCTTTGTTTTTACACTTGGTTTATTTTTCGTGAATTGGACGTGAATACAATTTCTTTGCAACGTTGTTTAGATTTATTGTGATACACTAGTGTGTTTATAGGTTAGGTAGTAACACATTTTCAACGTTATTGAGGTGCAGATTTTGCATTGAAAGCAGCATAGCTGGCATTCAAACACGAGTTAATTTTTGTCAGGTGGGTCATTGCTATTGATTTGAACACAATTTAAGCTTTTTTACCGCATTATTATTTTCCCCCAAGTACTTTATTTATTTTTATTTATTTTGTTTATTGAGCTATAAAGGACTACATATACCTATGCGCTCATGCTAGCCTACTTAACGCTACCTTAACCTAAACCAGGACGACCAGGTCACCAGAGAACCACAAAACACAGAACACGGGAAACACCGGAATAAACCAGAGAGAGACCATCAGGAAACTCAGGGGAACACAAGGAAATACGCACATTACCCAAGGTGCCCAAGGTGCTGGGAACAAGAAGGACCCCCAGACCCTAAATGAAACGCTGCGTCGCCTTGCAAAACCCTACGGTCCTGCGCAGGGGGCTGACACCTAACACCGAGTGTGGGGAGACACCGAGGGATGCACAAAGAGGATCAAGGCCTGCAATGGATGCAAAGCGTCGATGAGCAGCCCACTGTAAGCATTCAAACAAAAATGACGCACAGTCTCGTCACCGTCACCACAAGCACAAAGAGAAGAGCGAGTCCACCCCAACCTAAACATGTGCGCCCTGAGCTGAATGTGCCCGGTCCGAAGTCTAGAGAGTAAACCTGCATCGCGGCGGGAGAAACTATTAAGAGACCTAGGATTGGCAGTGGAAGGGTGCAACTCATACAGACACCGGCCCACCTCACTGGTGGACCACTCTGCAGCCCAGTCACGCTCAACAATTCTTGCAACCACAGGCCGCATATCCCTGTGGCCCAGGGCCAGACTTACCACCCCTCCACCACCCTCCGCACCCTGCCTGGCAAGACTGTCAGCCAGTTCATTACCAAAGCAGCCCGAGTGGCCCTTTACCCACCCAATGGAGACAGACCTGCCGCACTGATACAGGGTATACAGCTTCCACCCTATCTCAAAAGCGACCGGGTGGATACACTGTAAAGACTGGAAACTGCGCTTGAGGAAGCCAATACCCGCCAAGGAATCGGTGAAAATGCGGAAGTCGGGCAACTGTAGATCGGCAGCAATGTCCAGAGCCACAGAAATAGCTGCAAGTTCCCCCACAAAGGCCGAGGGAAGTTGGTGGAGGGTGAACCGATACTCCAACCGCCAACTTGGAACGCAAACACCAATACCCCCCCTATTCTGGTCCTCAAAAAACGAAGCGTCACAGAACACCTGCACAGCAGAAGAACCAGTCTCACCACCCCTCAACTGCACAGATGCCAACGACACAGGACACCAAATCCACGGGGCAGGTGGGTGGATCACAATCGGGGTCGGAAAGCCACCCATCCCATCCTGCAAAAGGAGTGTTGCCCCCAGTCCTGGAGCACCAAGCAAATCGCGGGCCCTACCAGATAAGGCCATATAGTCCAACAGGATACGGCCAAAGGGGTCAGACCGGCCCCTTCCAATTGCACGCAGACAAATCCGAGACAACAGTTCCCTGGCGCGAGATGCAACGGGGCGTTCACCTGCCTCTACATGTAGAGCAGGCACTGGGGTTGATGGCAGACAACCGGTGACCACCCTAAGGCACTGATTCAAAGCAACCTGGACACCCCTGATCGCTTGTCCAGAGCTGGCCAGAACCGGGATATGGTAATCAGCAGAAGAACGAACATACACCTTGTAAAAGGAAACAACAGTGGCACGTTTCGCAATGGACGCATTATTCGCAATGGACCTCAGCACGTTTGCCCTGGCTGACACACACTGCTTTACAGATGCTAAATCATAGGTCCAAGACAACTGTGGGTCCAACCAAAAACCAAGGTAGCGAACCTTGGGCTTCGCCACAACACGAGAACCATTCACCAAAATTGATCCCTCCCAGGCCTTCCCCCGCCGAAAAATCATCAGCTCCGACTTGGCGCTAGCCAACTGAAGGCCTCTATCTGCCAAGGCGCGAGAGCCCACTGCGATGGCCGCCTCAAGAGCAGCCAAAATCAAAGGCAGGTCCCGCCCCGTAAGCCAGACAGCAACGTCATCCGCATAGGCGACCACGTTGACCGAAGAGCTCATCTCTATGAGAACAGCATTGATCGCCACTGCGAAAAGGGCCGGGCTTAAGCAACTACCCTGGGGAAGGCCACGGTCGGTGGAACGCACACCAGACCAGACACCCCCAACCCTGGTTGCAAAGCTACGCACACCAAGCAGAGCCATAATCGCTGTAATCAACTTTCCACCAACACCCAGCACCCTCAGGGAATGCTCCACCCATGATACATCAACCATATCGTAAGCGGCCTTTATGTCCAGGAAAACGGCCACCGCAAAGCAGTCGTTTACCCATGCCTCCCTAATGCCTGACTCCAGGTACAGTACAGCATCCTGAGCTCCCCGGTTCTTTCGGAACCCAAACTGGGCGGCGAACAGCCCACCTGAGCCCTCGATCTGCCACACCAGCCTTGTAACCAACATCCTCTCATAAACTTTTCGTGCGCACGAAAGGAGCGCAATTGGCCGGTAACTCGACACAGAGGAGCGGGTTTTGCCCCTGCCGAGAACTGGAGTGAGGATTGAGAAAAGCCAGGAGTCTGGCACCGGGGTCCCGTCATACCGAGACTGGAAGAACCCCAACAACGCCTCCTGGCCATCCTGGGTAAGGCCACGGAGGTCGTCATAGGAGACTCCGTCAATTCCCACAGCACCCCCAGGACGACAAGAGGCCAGTGCAGCAGAAAGTTCTTGCATGACCAGTGGATGATCAGACTCACCCGACCCGTGCCCAACGTTCGTGGGGTGGACAGGGGGTGGGGGACCCCTCGGGGCACTGTAGACTTCCGCAAAATTGGCGTTAAATGCCTCTGCCATTCCTGGCCCCCTGAGAACTTCATTGGATTGGCCAAATACCCAAGCAACCGTAGAGCTTATATCTCGGGGGCGGACCAAGGCCCAAACACGTGACAGAGAAAGACCCCGCGAAACCTGATCGCAAAGCCTTGCACCAAATGTCGCCCTCTCCCTGCGAAGGAGAAACCGAGTTTCCTGGGCGATCCCAACAAACTCGAACCACCGTTGGTCAGACCGACAACGGCGAAACCGCTGCCAGGCACGCCGGCGATCACGCACAGCAGTCACACAGACCGGAGTCCACCAGACTACCTCACGGCCCCGTCTACCAGTCTTGGCACGCAGACTGCATCCGGCACTACGCACCCTGCCAACCCACTTCTTAAGCCAAGATGCAAAATCGCCGGAGTCGACAACTGGAGAGACCTGCGGCACTACCCCACCAAGACGGCCGCGACCCCCACCCTTCCAGGTCAAGGCCACAGGAAAGTGGTCGCTACCCCGCAAATCTGATGAAACCTCGAACGAAAACTGGGCAGCCAGCTCATTCGAGCACAGGAACATGTCCAGGACTGACTCCTGGATCTGGCTCCCGTACCTCCTAACAAACGTAGGTGTACCATTTTGTAACACAGATAAACCCAAGCCATCCAAAGAATCAGCAACCGAACGCCCCCAACCATTACAACGACTGCCACCCCAGAGCCAGTGATGAGCATTGAAGTCCCCCCCCAAGACCAAGGGCCGAGGGAGGGATTCAACCCACCTCACCCACTCATGATATGAAACCCTCCCAGTGACATGAACAACACCAATGGTTAACCACCCTTGGCCCCACCACACCTGGAACACACATGCATCAATGCCCCTACACATGGGAATGGGGGGGGACATAAACGGGACCCAGTCTTTAATAAGTACCCTCACCCCTGAACCACCTGGACCAGCGATACACAAAAAACCCTTCAACACAGGGACAAACCCAACTGGCAGCCTTGTTTCGACCAAACCTAAAATTTCGACTTTAGTTCCCAACCATTCCAGCTCCT
>JAHWFP010191958.1:70904-93049 GCA_023313725.1 Lithobius niger | reverse complement strand
CAGAGGCATAATTACATTTTCTTTGCAGAAGCAAAAATTTCAACAACGACAAAAAAAAAAAACAGCTCGTTTGTTCGTCCCACAAAAGATGGGTTGCTCACCCTCAACGCTCAAACCTAATAACATTCTCAAACGGGCTTCCCTAAGCTTGAAACAATCCACGACGAAAGCAGACGAATTAACTTGCGGCGAACGCTTGTGTACATTCTTTTCATTCCCAACTTCCACAAGGCAACCATATTACGTAATAACCTCGCTTGAGAACCTCTCAGTCTCGTACGTTCTCCTCCAGCCGAGTCCGTCGCCAAATCTCTTTGCCACAGGCCTCCCATCACGAAGAGGGCGCTGTTGTAGCTAGCAAGCAATAGCTGGCACCGGTCCAGTTCGGCAGCTCGTCACTAGTTAGTGTCATTCAAAACCAGAAAGAGTTTTCAAAATCGCCGCTACATCGAAAACACTAGTGTAAAACCTGCTAAACCTGAAGTGTCAATCTAAACTTATGCCAAATTTTAACTAATCATTCTTTAATAAGCGATTAATTAGGTCTTTTTAGCACGCTTCCGGTTTTGTGTGGTGCTTACAAGTAGTAACCAATTGAAGCGCTTGAACGATTAGGAGCTGCGTACAAGGCCCACAAGGCCGCACTCGATCTAAGAACCACAATCCGATACTCATCGACCATTGGCCAATCCCGCCTAAATGCACTTCCCCTCTCTTTCTCACTCCTTCCAACCCCCTGCCTGTCTGCCCCGCGACGTGATTTCCGCCCCTCCCCGGCCCCCTCAAATCGAAACCGCAGATGTAAATAATGACAGTTTGAGAAATGGATACAACATCCTGGAAAAATAGAGATAAACGAAAATAAAGCGTTCAATTTTAGAGAAGTGGCTGCTCGATTGGACTTGAGTGGTTTAGCCTAACGAGTGCGGGAAAAATCAGGTCCTGGTTCTCAGCCCTTCATAGTCATAGTAATTTGGTGGAAAATCACTCAGAAGTTGGTACCCTTTAAGAAACTGAAAATTAAGTGAGTTCATGGAATCAAAACCATTCGAACCATGATAACAAGCATTCCGTAAACCTTTTATATTTTAACAAGTATTGTGAGATTTATTTCGGACTTCCAATGTTGAAATCATGCCACCTACACGAAGTCCCACTGATGACGTCACTTGCGAATTCAAGTCCAAGATTAAGATGACATCATATTTTAGCTACCCATGGTAGCTTCGAAAGTAATTTCCATTGTTTGCTGAATGTGTGACCAATTATTGAAACAATATGTAACATCCAAATTGCCTGTAGTTTGTACGTCATCAATTGTAATGACGCGAGCTCGCTTGGCCTTCTGCCCGGGGCTCTCAACAATTAGGGGAGTGAACCGATTTAGAATTCATCCGCCACTGTCCTCCAACCATCCCAGTCAACAAGGTAATTTGGCCAGCTTAACTAGAAGTATGGGAAATTTTGCCCTTAGTCCCCAAATGTAACATCAAACCTGACCAACCCTGTTGCTTGTGAATTACAGCAATCCCGTAGATCGCAGAATAATTACTGAAACCAAACCATATCCCGAATACCGTTGCAATTCTATCTAACCCTAAGTATGCCTAGATACCCTGGCATTCCAAGTTAAGCCCTGAGCAAAGATCAAGTGCCCCCATGTAAGTCAGGCGAGCCTGAGACTTCCAACGCGCTCCTTATTATAATAATTAAAACATCATGCGGACTGAACCTAGACTTTTGCCTCTTTTCCACCAGCTTAGCTTAAACTGAAATCTGGCCCACGTGTAATTCTGTAGATTCTTCCTTAGCTGTGGCGTAAGTGGTGAGGCCCAGTCGGACGTACCAACAGTCGCCACACAAGTTCCGTATAATTCTTTAGGGTTGCACTAGCAACGGGTCGTTTGGAGAAGGGGAGGGGGGAGGTTGTGGAGCTGTGCAATGCATGGATTATTTTATCACTACGCCAGCAGTATGTTGCCCACTATTGGACGGCCTCACATGTTATCAGGCCTACATTTGTCCTTGGTACTTTTGTTTTTTGTTCAATTTACTTTAGATGTTATTTACGAGGCAAACCATTAATATAGTATATCTAAAGGCGAGGCAACAAGCGTCCCAGTAGTGGCGAACTGACTAGTGTTTGCTTACCATGCGTGAATAATAACAAGCTTTATTACCGTAAACAAATGGTAAAAGGAAACATGAAGGGATAAAACGTTATCCTCTGATACCAAGCTAAGAATTTAATCGAGATTACAATTCCTAGACCCAGTGGGCTGCGTCATCGTAAATATAGAGAATAAAAATGTAAAGTATAGATAGTAGATCAAATAAGATTAAAAACACTTTAAGAACATTAAAAGATCAACTTTTCTGAGACCCCGTTTGAACTGATGAAGACAGCGCGACGTCACCAACTCGGACGCCAAGGAATTCCATTGCTGTGCTACTTGAGAAGAAGAACTTTGTACATGTGTACATGCGTGTTACATGTTTCCTTTTGGTCGTGTTAATGGTCGAAGGTACAATTCCGTCTAAGGCAATATGACTTGTAAGTCCGAAAGGCAACGGAAATAGGTGTAGGGCTGTATTTGTTTAACAATTTCTCACTAACAGCCCATCCTGTTATTTCCGTACGTTACTTAAAGCCAAGGGCGTTCATATATTCGGACATCTGAGGTATTGGGGGCAAGTGCTATATTCTGTTCCACATTATGTTTTCAGAAAAGTAACTGTATGACGCCACGTTTTCTTCCACTGCGAGTGCAAAAACATGTAAATATCCCACTCGTAAACTCGAACAGTAACTCTGCAGAGTCTGCAATTGTGATATCGACATGTTTTTGCACTCGTAATGCAAGGAAACGGGGCGTCATACTGTTAGTTTTCTGCAAACATAATGTGGAACAAACTATAACACTCTCCTTTCCCGTTTTTGCTTTATTGTCCCCTTTAGGTAGATAAAATTATGAAGAAAAACCATTAATAAGTCAAAAACTATTAAAACAAAAGCGTTTCGAGGATCGTAATACTGATTTGAGGGTGCGGAAAATAATTCCTGAGCTTTTTTCCCCTAATGGTTAAATTTTTCACGATTTTTGGTAAATTCCGAAAAGCCCCTATCACCGTTCAAGCAACGAAAACTGGACAACAAATACCCCTTCACCAATCGCGGGATAGCAATGCTGTCAACAATGATATGTTTGTGTACACATTGTTGCTCGCACAGTCGTATTGCCCAGCTTTCTGAACAAAAGAACGTCAGCACGAATCCTTTGTTGTGCACGTGCTATCCCATTGTTGTTGGACTGAGATTGTGAAATTGGGTTATGTAATAGTTGTGTCCACGGTTTGCAACAATGCCAAGGAGAATACTAGATTTATACTCCAGAAGAATGGCAACAATAGACTCCGAGACGAAGCCGAGGAGTTCTGTTGTGCCAGTCGAGGCAGATTATAAATTCTGTATCCTTCGAGGCATTGTTCCAAACCGTGGGTATAAGCAGGGGCGTCTATTCCGAGCTTTTTGCACATTGCTTTTCCATTGGCTGCTGATTTTGCTGCCACCGCTGACGTCACAATGCAGCTTAACTGCGTACGAACTTCACACAAGTCAAACCGGAAATGTTCCAGTGTGCGTGCCTTCTGTGACGTCACGCAATGAGCTTGGAGTGACCAACCTTATACTATCGTTCCACCAATCTTGGGTATAAGTTTAGAGTGAGCGCATAGGTTGTACGCCTTATAAGCTCAATAAACCAATCAATCAATCTATAAGTGATTTGTACCCGTGGCACAACAATCGAAGTTATTGTTAAAATGAGGAGGATATGAAGTCACATATCCTTCACTTAAAAGTTACAACAATCGATTTTCAAAGGTGAAGGATATGAATCCTCCACTAAAACAATCGAAGTTAGTAACAAATGGAAGATATATTAGATATATTAGAGTTCGTTTGCGCACGAGAATTTCAGAAAATTGAACAGGAGGAGGAGGCGGAGGCGGTGGCGGGGCGGCTAACAATGTCAAAATGTTACAATGCTGCAACATGTAACAATAGGGTAACAATAGGCGAGGCGTACAATATCGGATTATAGCTCACTCGAACAAGATGCAACGATGGTTGGGTGCCAGGAAAGTAACATTGTCGTTGTTTGAGTTAGCTAGCTCGTTGTAGAGAACCAAAATTAAATAATCTTGATTTTTCCTTAAATCTTCAAGTTTTAAACCGTAGGGTGCGCGGCCTCAAAATTGGGCGGCCGATATGACTGAGTGACTTTATTTACTTTTTCAATGCGGGCTTCGGGAAGCCAGTTGAATTGTTTCCGCGATTGTTGCCACGATACTGAAACAATCCAGAATCAACTACTCATCGAGATGACGCATGCTAAATCCAGAAATACGCTGATGTGTTGCCATCAAATAATAATCATTTGACAAACCTTCGGTGGAACCTAAACATAAGTATCCATTTCTAATGTTCCGTTTTTTCGAAAACAAAAATCGGTGGACAGTGGACACATAAAATGGAAGCGAAAAAAAGCCAACAAATTAACTGAGCAAAAAACGGCTTCGCCGTTTAGAAAAAAAAACATTAGAGCTCGTATCCCCATACTCACAGCCCTGATGGTACACGAATAAAAACGGATTAGAGTTCACTCGAACGCAACGAACTATAATTTGAACTCCAATTCGCAAAACGTAAACCCACAAACACACACAAAATAGACGCCATAAACAGCAAAACGCTACAAAATTGAAAGATAAAAATGCATACACAAAATGAACACAAATTATAGTTCAAATTATAGTTAGTTGCTTTCGAGTGAACTCTAATCCGTTTTTATTCGTGTACCCTCAGGGCTGTGAGTATGAGGATACGAGCTCTAATGTTTTTTTTTTTTCTAAACGGCGAAGCCGTTTTTTGCTCAGTTAATTTGATATTAGTTTAAAGATCTTCTAGTCATGCACTCAGTAATAACCTAATCCCTAACCCTAAAACCATGGAGGATCCGTACTAACCCGCAGTTTATTGTTACACAGTTTGCTACAATAAACCATGGATACAAAAAATAGGTTATCAGCCGTTTTTATTTATTTATTTATTTATTGAATCTTACAGGAGTCTATCAGCCTCAGCGCTATGCACTCCTTCTACAAACTTACTCTATCTTACACTAACTTAAAACTATACATAGTGCCAAACAACATTTGGGAACAACAGTCTTCTAACACCACCACAGTCCATTTCCGAGCCTACTCTAGGAAACGCCTAGTTGCCGCACAAAACCCCAGAACTGTCCGGAGACCGACCCCTGTGCTCCTGGCACTAAGCGGGACACCCAAAACGTCCAGAAGGTTGCCGCAACCCCTTAGGCCCACCAGCCGAAACTGTGCCCATCGTCTACACTCTAACAAGAAATGCCTCACAGTCTTATCACCCTCCCCACATTCACACAGTGGCGAGTCCCTCCACCCAAGCCGACACATGTGGGCATTGAGGAGCGCATGCCCCGTCCTAAGACTGGACAGGACCCCTGCCTCCCGTTTAGAAAGACGTCCGAGGGCCACCGGGACCGAGACCAATGGGTGCAGAGCATGTAGGTGCCTACCATTCGGACCACTATCCCACTCCTCTTGCCACTCGGCCGTAGAAAGTGACTGCAAAACAGGATACAGATCCCGATGGGCTAGGGTACATGAGACCTGATCCAAGCCTTCCGCTCTGGAGAGAGCATCAGCAGTCTCATTCCCATGTATTCCACTGTGGCCTGGAACCCACCAGATGTTAACCACACAGCCCTCGTGCGCCGCCCGCTGAAGCTTAACCCCGATTTCAAGCGCCAGCGGGTGCCACACCCGCAGCAACTGAAAGGACTGCTTGAGAAAGGAAATCCCCGCGGCGGAATCCGAAAAAATTGCCAAACGAGGCACACGAAGGTCTAGACCAACGTCAAGTGCGACAGCTAGCGCCACAAGCTCCCCCACAAAGCTAGAAGGAACAAAGGGAAGCCGTCGCGAATAACACTGCTTAAAATCCTGAACGAACACCCCCACCCCACCTGACCACGTATCCCGACAGAAGGAGGCATCACAGAAGATGCGAACCTCACCATCCACACTCTCGCCTTGGGACCCCTGCTCAGGGTGAAACACCGCAACCAGCCCCCCACACCACTCCCAAGGACATGGCGGTCGCACGACCATGAGCAACCGGAAACCCCTGAGACACCCTCTACCCAACAAGGAGGCACCCAAGCCTAATGAACCTAAGCGCTGCTGCGCGAGCGGTCCCAGCAAGCCATAGTCGCAGACAATCCTTGCAACAGGGTCTGCCCCACCCCTAGCAACAGCCCGAAGGCAAACTGCGGCCAACAACTCCCTCGCCCTAACACGGACAGGTTGCTCACCAACCTCCACCAGTAAAGCCAGCACTGGGGTAGAAGGCAAGCACCCAGTTACCGTCCGCAGGCAAGCGTTGACAGGAACTTGCACCCTCTCTAGAGCCCTTCTGCTCGTGGCCAGGAAAGGCAGATGGAAGTCTGCAGCAGTCCTGATATACACCCTGTAGAAGGTAGACAGGACTGCTCGTCTAGCCAAAAGCCTGTTGGAGGACAGGGCCTTGAGGGTCCTGTGCCGCGAGACTAATGCCTCCCTGACCACCTCGACCTCATCTGCCCACGACAGCTGGCAGTCCAGCCGGACACCAAGGTAACGGACGCTCCGGGAGGCAGTCACCACCACTGAGCCCACACGCATCGTCACCGGGACAAACGGGCAGCGAGAGAAAACTACAAGTTCCGTCAGCCGTTTTTCTCGGAGAGATCCAACAATGGCTCGGTCCCGCGATCTCGACAGTGTGGTATCTCACTCCTCGGAAAGCGGCTGATAACCTATAAACCAGTTGTTGTTGTTATATTGTTGTTGTGAGCCGAACTTAAACTGGGTTACGGCGTACGGCTGCGAGCTAAGGCCCCGGAATAAAATTCAATTCAATTGAACTGGGTTACCTATAACAATTCTACACCGCCAACAATTAATAAGCTTTAAAACGTGCGGAATTAGCAAAAAAATAATAATAATACGATATTTTTAGTTTTCACGTTTTCATAATTTCTCGGTTGCTACACCTAATTTCCAGTACGATTTCCTTGTTATTGGTGGGTTGACAGACTTATAATTCCCCGCGGTGCTGAATGCCTTATGCTTTAGGTTGTCCGATATTTTCGCTGGATCTTGTTATCTTGTCGTCCTGGCTACTCTGTAGGCCTAACATATCAAATACCAAATACCAAATGCCATCTCCGAAAATTACTGAAGTAGCCTGTAACCTTCGTCTTAGAAATGGTACGTTTCATTGACAAAATCTTCTTTTCATAAAATTTGGAGCATGTGGGGGCACAATTGCTAACGTTGTTGTGTTTCAGACTCACAATCAGATAGACAAACGTTACCATTTGAATCGAGTAGCCGGGTACGTGCTCAACTACGTATAGCAAAGAGGAGAAAGGGAAGGAAACCAAGAGGAAAGGAAGAGGACGGGATAAAAGGAGGAAGGGAGAGGGGAGGGAGAGGATTGGCGGAAAGGGGAAGTGTTACACAAACAAAAATCGACGGTTGCAATGAACGATCAGGCAGCACCGAGCAAATACTGGGAAACAACCACGGGTCAAACAAATCCCCGGGCTAAGCCGGGTACGATGCTAGTCGAGTAATAAACCAGTAATTTCGCATCACAACGTTATAACGGCCAAACTAGTGGACGCTTACAAGCAAAAATCACTATATTAAAAAAAAAAAGAAGAAAAAAAGAAATAACTTTTCAGTGATTTGCTTATAAGCATCCACTGGCTCTGATGTATCAGAAACAAAGCCCACAAGCCAATCAACGTAGTGATATCAGGACAAAAATGGCTACCACGATATATAAGAGAATTCAATGGCGATTCAGTAGTAGGGTTGTCCCAATATTCGCAAGTATTATTTTCCTTAAAGCCATGTTTACTTATAGGGTTCTCTATAAGTTCCGTATACATGTTTTTTTAATACATTTTTTGGAGCTTTATACGTCATTTAAGTTCTCTTATAATAAACCCGCTAAATTTTGACCCTTACGATACATTTTTGAAGGCCAAACAGGTGGAAGGGATTTGAGGCTTAATGACGCGTCGACAGCTAGGTCATTAGCGCCAACTACTTATAGACAAAAGAAGTCAAATCCAGAAATTTAAAGTGGGAAACCCCGATCATCCAATAAATCCAATAAAGGACAGAATAGATCCCATAGCAGCTGAAGGAACTTATTTGTTACACTGTCGTAGCCTCCAGTGATTGACAAGGACTTTGCCAGGGATCCCTTTTCCAGTCCACCAATTAGATCAGGTTCTGACCGTTGAAGAAAAAAGCATACATTAAATACTTATTGCTATTGCTTGTTAAGTTCACGATTACAGGAAACGAGTCACGTACGCAAACAAATGTATCCGAACTGTGGTCACAACGTGATGAAAGCTGAGCGTGATCCTATGCGCGTTATGGAAACGTACGAAGCCCATGTGTGTAAGTAACCATGCACCATTCAAGTACAAAGGAGCTTTCTGACCCGATTAACGGCGTAAAATGGATTTTCGATCCGAAATATTGGACCTTGATCACCTAAAACACGAGACATGAATGAATACGAGACTTCACAAATCAACAAGCGTATCTAGACACATGCTAGTGTGTTGCCACCAAGTAGATGTTTATTGTTGTCAGAGCTTAATTGTCGTCCGATGTAAAAAGACGACTCACTAGCAGACTGTGTTTTTTAACTGTAACGAGCTTATACCCGATTTCAGCCTACTGGTGTAAAATCCCCATGCGGTAGAAATCTTTGAAAAATCATTGAAATCAGGTGTCTTGGGTCCAGTAACGAAGAAAACTTCAACATTAAACTGTGGGAACGTGTCCTTTATGGAAAAAAAAGTAACCTCAATAACGTTGCTTTGTGTTACTGCCTACTATCTAGAAGGACAGGGCTCCCATGTTAATTGTCATAGGGTATAAAGACACGCTTACAGCTCCTTACGGAAAGTTCGCATATCTCAATTTTGGCACACAGGTAAAGAGTAGTATGGGGAAGTGCCTTTTTCTAAAATGGAGGTTGCAGCTAGAAGCATGTGGCTCTGAAATGGCGCGTAAATGCAAAATTATTGTTATAACCATTGTTTGTATTGTCATCCAACAGTCTGTTATAACATGCTTAAGTGTTATACGCGCATTGTTGCAGTACTTAATTGTCACAACACATTGTTGTTCAAATCACCGGGTCACAAAAACAACAAATTCCATTAAGACGCTGGGAGTCTTTCATTGCAAGAAGAGTTGGAAACAAAATGCAGATCGTGAGCACAGGGACCAATGAAGTAGGGAAAAAAAAATTTTTTTTCAAAGAAGTATGTCTTAGTAATGTGCCATGTTTGCTGGTTACGCTAGACACATGCTAGTGTAATGCCGCCAAGTAGACAATCGGCCAAGTAGATGAGATTAATTGTGATTGAGTGTGCAATTCCAGCTTCATTGCGTGATTAATATTAAGCTCGGGAGGGCCAACTGAAGGGGGTGCGCTGATTGAGTGAGCGCAGCGAATGCAAATCAGCGTTTGTTAGCCAGTGCGCTCAAAAATGGGATTGTGCGTGTGAAGCACGGGCATACAATAAACCAAACCGTGTCACTTTGGCTAATGTAACGGCTAATTGGGCAATGGCAAATGTGAAAATTATGAATGAGAAAATTTATAGACTTAAAATTCCTCCCGACAAAAAAGATAGAAGTGAAAATAGACCGTGTGATCTTTTGTACATTCACAGTCCTATGAAAGTTGTGATATCAACCCAAAACCAAAAATGGTATATGAAAATCTGCCAAGTTTACAAAAAGAGTCGGCCTTTGAAAGTAGTGATATCATTCAACCAGGGAAAGGCCGCCAAGGTTAATCCTATTAGACAAGTTATAGCACCTAATATCGCACCTAATAATACTTTAGACGTTAAATGAAAACATGAAGATTGCTACTGCTAGTAGCAATGTTCTAGTTTTCATGTAACTTTCGAACTATTAGTAGGTGCGCTTAACTTGGCTAATAGGATTAACCTTGGCGGCCTTTCCCTGGTTGAATGATATCACTAATTTCAAAGGCCGACTCTTTTTGGAAACTTGGCGACTGCTCTTATACCATTTTTGGGTTTGGGTGGATAAGTCAAATACTCTTACAATAAAACATTAAAAATCTAAAAATACGGGAACAAACACCAGGCTGTTCAATGGCGACCGTTTGCTAACAGCAGCCTGATGTTGCGCCTGTATTTTTAAATTTTTAATAATTTATTGTAAGTATATTTGACTTTCACGCTTGTTGCTTTGTGTAGTTGATAGTCATTGCTGTCTGCATCGTGTTTTAGGTGAACAAATCCCAAAATTCGGATCGAAAATCAAATTAATGTGCCATTTTATGGCTTGCGAGTTCATTAAGCCGGTCCGAAGGCTTCTTTGTCCTTGAATTCTGCAACTAAGTGCTCGCAACATAATTTCCGTGGAAGTAACCGCCGCTTGAATTTAACTTAAATTCTCGTTTAAGAAACCGAATTTATTAGTCCTTTATTAAAGCTGCAATTGCAGTCTTCATGAAGCTCTTCGCATCACTTTAACTTTTGGAAAACGTTCTGCATTTTTTTAAACCGCCATTTTGCGCTGGGTTTATAAGTTGCGCTGGGTTTATAAGTTCCGGTAGTAGTAACTCAAGATTTCGGAACTCATAATGACTTTTAAATTTAGTGTATCTGGGTTGGGCAAACGTGCAAACAGAAGGTCCTTTGGGAGCGACTATTATTCACCAAGACCAAAACTGGGCGGCTTCCTTTATCTCTTCTTTAGTGATAAACTCTTTCAGATGGCAAATGTCCAAAAACAACACAACATTGTTTGAAGAAGGGCCAAAGCTTGTTGGGAATTAAGGACTTTATGACGTCACAACTGGGTTTAAAGATGACGGGTTCGACCGCTGTTCTGCTGTCTTTTGAAAACGAGAAAAACGAGGAACCTAGAGATCGGTCAAAAGAAGAATGGACGGGAAAGATTTGCTTTTAGGCCACTACGCACGGAAAGCCGTTCAGCTTTCTCAAAGCCTTCTTAGAAGCCTTTCAAAGTCTTTTCGAGCCTATTCACAAAAATCGTGACCCGCCACACACAAAATGAGAAAGCTTTTCTTAGGTTGTTTGAGGCTCCCTGCAACCTGGATGATTCCTGCAGCCAAATTAAGTAAACAGCAGTCCTCATCGGCAATTTCCTATTTGTATGGGAAACATTCCTTGTTTTTTTTATGAAAGTGCATGGCTAACACTAATAAGTGCATGGCTAATAAGTTCTCGAAAAATATTTAAAGATACACTATTTAAACCCTTTTTATATTGAGAGTCATCGCAGTAAGCTACCTTTTGATACGAGTGTACAGTTCGTGTCAACACGTTCATGCCTTCGACACAGTCAACACTAGCAAGATGGCGACTGTGTTTGCTAAGGATCGAGAAGCCAAGACTTTATAACAGAAAATTTATTGAAAAAAAAAACTACGGAACATGTAGCATTGCAACGTACTATTTCAAAACCTTTTAAACACGCTAACTATGAAGATGCTGTGTACTGACAGGCCACGTCACTGCGTAGGCTATATGCTAGCAGTATGTAGTTTGCACTAGTTGTACACAAACTGTCGGGAGTGTTTACTGACGCGACGGTACACGTAACTGTGTACTAGCAGTATATGCCACTAGTACTGGTTGTACACAAACTGTCGGGAGTGTCTACTGACGCGACGGTACACGTAACTGTGTACTAGCAGTATATGCCACTAGTTATACACAAACTGTCGGAAGTGTCCACTGATGGTAATCGGTACGTCAGAGAAAGATGCCGCTGCCACGCTTACGATTTGACCTCGCCGTGCAGGGAAGCATGAAACGGGCGAAAGTTCAGCAATTAAAACCCTTTCGCGCCCGAATTAAGGTTCAGTAATTTTTTCTAAAACTTGGTCGGTGATACGGTTTGATCCGGTATTCACTTGGCTTGAAGACGTAACCACTGGGCTGTTGTTGCTCGCTTTACTTGTATTGGGTCCTCACAAAGCTAGCGTTGGGTCAAAAGTCCTACCCAGACAGAGGGCAATTTGATGCGAACGACATGTTACTACGTGCCTACAACTGTAAAACCCACCCCTATTCCCCTCCTCCTCCCCACTCTGTCTGCGTGGGCCTACATCCTCACTACACTGTAGTGGTTAGAATATTCCAGCTATTAACTAAACTAGCTTTGTTACTTTGAAGAAAGATAAAAGCTATCGTGCTTGTTTTCTCAACTCAGGCTACGTGAAAAAAAAAAACGATGATGGGTTGCATAAAATAAATATACAAAAGTCGCTGCAAATTATATCCAAAATAGAGGAAAACAAGCCAAACAGCGAAAATCATACACTAGAAATAACGTAGTACAGTAAGGCGCCTTTACGCACTCACGTTTCGTCGCAGTGGCATGACCCGGATTCGAACTGGCAAACCCAAATCGTCCCCAGATCACCGTCATAGCGCCTTTATCGCTATATGGCAGCTTCTCCACTGGCATAACGATGGCTCACTGAACCAGTCATTAAGGTCACAGCACTGACCAGGGTTCAATTCGACTGAGAGTGCTTGCAGCCACAGGCAATGGAGAAGGAAGACAAATAAATACCAAAGCTCAGTTAAGAGTTACACAAGCCCACTCTTCATTCGTATCATTTCGGTCGTAATCCTTGTGTTGTAGGTACAATGAATGAATGATCCATGTTTTAAACCTTAGTTTAAAGGTTCAGTATGTATTAGTCCTATAATGCGCAGTATAACGGTCCACGAATGTATTTTTATTTTCATCGCAGCAGTCTGCTCATTTTAATTTGTGAAATAACCGAGATATCAACACACTTCTTCCATCAAATTTCAAGCGTCTTCGACGCCGTCGTGCTTGTTCCGGTTTGTGTGACGTTGGAGTGACGTGCCTTGCAAGGGCGCGACAATGGCTGACCGATAAGCAGTCCGAAACGGAACGAATCGAAAAAACCAACCAGGAGTCGAT
The DNA here is from genome assembly GCA_023313725.1 of Lithobius niger. Lineage (NCBI taxonomy): Eukaryota > Metazoa > Arthropoda > Chilopoda > Lithobiomorpha > Lithobiidae > Lithobius > Lithobius niger. Next base: position 79,900 of record JAHWFP010191958.1, on the reverse strand, counting down.
CGGGCGCATTCCGGAAAGGAAAAGCTTTCGCCTTTTCCGATTCCGGTTTTGGTGGGAATCAACCTTTAAGTCGTATTCGTATTGCATCACAGGACTTGGGATGTTTCGTTTGAGTTTAACCCCACTTCTCCCCCCTACCGAACCGATTTTGATGAAATTTAGTATGCTGGCGAAATATAATTCGGAGAGTGTAGTGTTTTTTTTTTTTTTCAGATCGAAAATGTGGTATATTTTGGGCCTGAAATTAAGGAAAATTTATTCGAAATTGTTAAAAACCAATTGTTAGAAATGATTTTTTGGTGTACGTTAATAATTGTAATAGTTTACAGATAAAATGTGTACACAAGTAGCCTAAATACAATAAGATACGACGTTTCGGAGGTGAATGCGTCCCGTTATCAAGTTTAGAAATCAGCTCATCAGAGGCTTCGTACAAAAATAAAACAAGAACAAACAAGAATCATGTTAATAGCAGACACTTAATACTTTAAAAAAGTCTAAAAAAAAAATTAAAACAAGAACCTACGCATTGCTGGCCGAAATAGTAGATGAAGCAGGAGGCCCAACAAAACAACAAGCGGCAAAACTGAAACCTAGCCACATACTTATCTGGACTTGCAGGGCCGATCATACAAATACTTGCACCCAGTAATATTACACTTGTCTCTTGCTCCCACCCCAACCATACGCAACGCACCATACCTAGAAATACAACCGATAAAACGGTAAACATTCTCTCCAAGAAAAATGTGGTGTACAGGAGTCCATGCTAGTGCTATATACTACTCAACATGCACGGCCACTTATGTGGGACAGACGCAATGTAACTTTGTGAAACGATTACCGCCCATAAATCTATAATGTAAACTTGGATGTGTCACTGCTAACTCACTTGTTCAACATCGTAGTAAAACAGGCAACTCCCTAGACAGGATAAAAACACGAACACGAAACACTCCCCTGACCTAACCAGTGCTTCAGTTCTCTTTACAGAAAAACATCTAAGAACCAGAATTAACCTAGAAACTGCAGTTACTTAATCACAACAACCGCCTGTTCGTAATCACATTTTACCAGACTATAGAAATAATGTTCCCATAATAAAACAGTAGAGGTAATCCCAGTAAAAAAAATTTTAATCTCCCGCCCCTCCGCCCCCCCCCTCCCTTCAACACCGAGCTCATAATGTTGAGGAAATGGAAGCAAGGACTAAAAGAGCGTAAAAAGTGTTCTCCAAGAGGCTATAATACTGCACAGGGTGTACCATTGTTTAATAAAACGAGTCAAAGGGTCAAAGGGTTTTAGACGGTTCATCCTGTTCCTGCTCCACTTTCAACGGCTGCTCAGCATACGGGTCAAAGGGTTTTAGCGAGCGTTAACCCCACCCGGGACCCGGGGTTAATAAAACGGGACCCACAATCAACAAATTATTTATTTCTTAAACTGAAAGCACAACTCACGAAGTTTTCGCAACGGCCACTGCCTTCTCGCGTGCAATAGATGGTGCTGGCCAAGTTGAAATCTGCACGCGCACCATATTTGTTATGATATTGGCCCTGCGCGTTCTCTGGCTAGCAGAGTTAAGCCCTAACCAGACTGGCTGCTCGCGGCTGTACGCCGACGCAGTGTGGTGTAAAAAATACTTCAATATTGGTCCTTAAACGCATCACCAACTGTACGATTGTAGCAATTTTGACTTCGTAGGCATGTAGTTACGCATCGCTTCGCACGCAATTTTCTTCTGTCTGGAGAGGGCTTTACAGTCAATTATCGCAGTTCAAAGCTGCTATCAGATGGACTATCCTGGGTTTGAGGCACCTCCAGACAAAACGATTACTAGGTCGATGCAGCAGTTCAAGGAAACGGGAAGTGCCGTGTTACCTAAGAATGACCAAGGTATACACCAACCGGCTCCAATGAAACCGTTCGTGTAAGTTTTCTTCGCAGCCCACGCTACTCCATCCGACAAGCGTCTAGGGAACTCCGCCTATCAAAATCAAGGATAAAGTTTGTTGTACTCTGTTAAAAAAATGTTCGGGAACTTCGACAAAGAATTAATGACGCCAGGGCTTTGGTTGCCGAACAAATGTTAGAAAATACGTGGCGAGAAATCGAATACCGTTTAGGTATACCTACGTGTGCAAAGGGTGCTCAAGCGGAGACTTATTGAACTTGGTGAGTTGAGTTTTCAGTTAAACAAAAAACCAGTTTGTTGATACCATTTGTTCTTCTCGTTTAATTAAATAATGAAATACCGGAGTCCATTCTGGGAAATCTTGTACTTGTTAGTTGCTACGGACATAAAAATGATAAATGAAGAGGTGTCAGCATCGAAAATGAAAGTGCAACCTGCAAACACTGCAAAGACTTGTGTCTGTGCACCACTAACGAGCATCACTATCCCCATATAACAATAAACATTGAACATGTTAAACGAGCCCCCTTTTCAGCTCATGGTGTGATATTCTGGAACTAGGGCGGTATCTAATCGCCTCCCAACCTCTAACTTTCGTTCTTGATCAATGAAAACATCTTGGCACATACTTTCACTGTCACGTAGTTCTGCTTGCGAGAATTTCACCTCTATACGTCCAATTTATTGTTCGGGGGAACTTGCAATGCAAAACAAAATCCTTTTTCCTGTTGGTAACCACCTGACGTATAATTTTTGCCCTTCCAGCAACAGATTCGAGAAGTTATCAAATGGAGTTGCAAGTCTACTCAATCTTGAACGTTCTGTGGTTAAGTTACCGTGCACAATAGTTAGTCACCATCACGGAACACGTACCAACTGCTCCGTCTGCAATGAACGATTGTCCACAGTAGATGTACCATCAGAAGACGAGAATAACGAAATCAGTTGTATTGTAACCTCTTGACTACTACTACGAAGTACGCACAGCACTGAAAAGTTCGCTAATGCTATTGAAGTGAAGTTATACGCAACCAAACGCACACCCATACACATCACATACACATACATCACATACTCATACAAATTGATTATTAGGAGGTTCCCCCCGTTCGCTTCGTTCATGTGAACATGTCTCCACGTTCTGCTAGTCTCTATTGCGTCGCATGCAAAGGGCGTGTTTAAGCAGCGAAACCTTCTCGCTCGCCGAACGCTGTTTACTAGCAAACGTTATTTATTTATGATTAATTTCAATTTCTACTAAATGAATGCGGTAATGCATAAATTAAAACGTATTATAAATAACAATACGAATAAAAAACAAAATACCATAATAATTTTAAACATTGCTACAATTGACGTCTTTTCATACTGTTTCCAAAATTTGCTATTCTCGCACAAACACAGCTTCTATAGAGCAGTGACACGACGTAGTATTAATGTATATAACTCTATGCTGGAGCCTTAATGGGTTAGCTGCAAGGAGCACCGCAGAGAGAAACAGAAGGGCGTCATACTGAAGCCGATGCTGTGAAGAGTGATTTCTTAGACCTAAAACGCGCGATTTTTGTTGTTGGAGAAAACAACGTTATTTTAAGCCTAAGTAATCCGCTCTTCCGTTATTTTTCCCTCCATTTTTATGTAGTGCACCTTGTAGTTATGCCTTCCAAAACCCATACTGGTGCCAATCTGGTGCCAATATGACGGCAAATGTCACTGCTCTATAGTTTGTTCCACATTAAGTTTGCAGGAAGCTGACTATATGACGCCACGTTTCATTGCACTACGAGTGCAAAAACATGCGGATTTTACACTTGTAGACTACACGTTACTGTCAGCGTCCACAAGTTGGATTTTCACGTGTTTTTGCACTCGCAGTGGAAGGAAATGTATTGTCAGACAGTCAGTTTCCTGCAAACATGATGCGGAACAAACTATAGCAGTGATCAGACGACGGTAGAATAAATAGCTGCTTGCAGCGAGAATTCAAAATCCAACATGGCCGTCCATTTCAGTGCTATCGAATGGAAAAATAACCATCCTATTCTGGCATTCAGAATTCATTCAGTCGTCTTGTATTGCGGTAAAAATTGTTTTCTTGTTGTCATAAATCGACGCTGTCATGCCACAGGCATCACACGTCGTGTCGTGAGGCACGAGGAGAAGATCGGTGTCCGCGTCGTTGCCATGGTTACTACGTATGGACCACTCGAAGTCGCATGTTACAGTAAAGGCCTCTCCAGACAGAAGAAAATTTCGTGCGAACCAATGCGCGGCTACATGCCTACAAGGTCAAAATTGCCGCAATCGTATGGTTGGTGCTGCGTTAAGAACCAATATTGAAGTCTTTTTTACACCATACTGCGGCGGCGTGCAGCCGCGAGCAGCCAGTCTGGTTAGGGCTTAACACTGTACGTGCGTTTACGCAACGATAGTTTTCTCACTCACTAGCTTGCACTTGGTCGATACTAAATCTGCTGGCTGCTTCTCCCCTTTACCGGAGTATGCGGCTTTCGAGTTGTCTATACGTAATAGTAACCATGTCAACGACTCGCACGCAAATTTTCTCGTGCCTCGTGACACGACGTACGATGCTTGCAACATTCGAGCGTCGGTTTATGACAACAACAATACAATTTTTACTGCAATACAAGACGACGGACTGTTTTTTGTATGCCGGCATTCGATGGTTTGTCTTCGATTCGATAGCCACGAAATGTGTTGGATTTTGCATTCGCGCTGCGAGAAGCTATATATTCTACCGACGTTTGATCATTGCTAGAAGCCGTACTTTGAGGGGGAATAGCAAATTTTGGAAATAGCGTGAAATGACAACAATCTTGTAGCAATGTTTAAAATTACTGTAGCACTTTGTTCTTTATCCGTGTTGTTATTTATAATACATACCATTTGTTATCTATTACCGCATTCATTTAGCATCAACGGGAAACTAATCATAAATAAATAACGGTTGACTAGCATATAGCATTCGGCGAGCGGGAATGACTTGGTGCGTAAACGCGCCCTAAAGGCGAGAAGCAGCCAGCAGATTTAGTATTGACCAAGTAAATGTGTAGTGAGAGATAAAATTGCCGTTGAATAAACCCGCCCTAATTAGACAAGTTTACGCATCACCTAACCGTCGAATAACCAAATTATACTTCGGAATAATTAATATTGCCACTCAGCCTAAGCTGCTACAACCAACCCTACCGACAGAACCGTAAAACTAAGGATTGAATTTATTGCCTAACACGCATCGTCAGAAAACTCTTTCACCGGCGCGAGCGTTCATTAATTCCATTTCTAGAGCCAAACCAGCCAATGCGGAACGTATTTGACGGCTGGATAATTAATATCCTACCTGCGCCAACAGAAGTATGTTATTAATAAATAGCAAATGGAATGCTAGTGTTTCCCCCACTACAGCGATCGAGAAAGCGAGAGGAAATCTTTATTGGCGAAATGATTCGTTTACCTTACGCCAGGTGGCAGCTCTGCACGCAAGACCTTCCCCTTAAAGCTGAAACGTTGTTGAAGCGTGCGAGCGAGACTAGTACGGGGAACGACAGAATCTATGCCGGTACCAAGATCGAGGATTTCCGGTGTTAATCCGTTAATCCCCGGGTTTATCCCTCCTCTTACTAGACTTCTGTCTGCTTGACGAGAAATTAAATTACGGTGAGAAAATGTAAAGAAACAACCGTCGTAGCATCCGACGACTGAAGTGAAGGCCAGTATAAGGCATCTACATTCTACAAGGACAAGCACACATAACATCAGAACCCGCAACTAATTACAGATTACTTCCAATTAGGCATGGCTCTTTAACTTCTGCAATGTTAAATTTTTGAAGAAAATTTTGATACTACCCTGCGAAACGGAATTCTGCAAAACGGAAATTTCCGTTTGGGAAAGGATAACCATCATGTGTATAACTAACTATTCTTAAAAGAGAACCTTGTGACGACCAAGCTTTCTAAACAATATTTAAAAGTGCACGTTTTTCCGTCTGTATTGCTAGTTTTCAAAACGCAAATAAATCAATTGTTCTTATTGTACCACTGCTTGTCTCTGTTAACTGTTTGTCTTTTATATCCCCATTACATAGAAATAAGGTATTAAATTTCGTGTACGTAAAATTTTGTTAAATTAGTTTAGGCGAAAAGAGATTTGGGGATTTGCCCTTTAGGCAAAGGCTTTTAATCTGCTTTCTTTTTGTCGAAACGGGATTTGTCGAAACGGGAGTTCACCATTAAGACTGCTACCGATACTAGTTTTGTCACATATATCCATTGAATCGATTCATACGATATGGCTGGAGTACACTTAAAAAAAATGGGTATCTGTATTTTAAAGTTTGTCGTTTTATTGTATCATTTTCCATATTAACCTCACTCACATAAACTGAATGAGATTCAAATTAATCCTTAAGCCAAGCGTATGCTTTGGCGTGTTTGCCGTACTGCATGAACCTATCTGCAACCAAGATTCCTCTGAATTCGTTGGTCAAATTTCTGCCCACATTGCCAATGAAAGAGGCATTGTCAGATTATGAGTACTAAACGTTCACAACCTGCCTGTGAGAATTTTTCTTAGTAAACAATAAGCTTGCATCAAGACTTACCCAACCAAAACTGGTTTCGCACTAAGTCTCTTTTGTTTCCTCCCTAGTTACCTTGTGCGTGTTTACGATATTTCCAGGATTTCAAGGAGTCGCACGAACCCTGAATTAGTTAATCTGTAGGTCTGTACTAAGCACACTAAAAGTATGGTTTTTACGATTTTTCAGCGATATCCTTTGGCCAAGTAGAATGAACCAATCAGACTTGTCGAGTTCTAAATTAAAAACTGTAAAAACATGTGAATACAGCAGTTAGGTTTCATATGGACTAAACAGTACAGGAACACTGCGGTATGTGAAACCTTACAAGAAAGTTTCTTTGTGTTACTTTGCTGTCACGTTTTTGACTTCGGATCAGTTAAACCTTACCTTAAACATCAATCGAGCTCGTTTTTGTTTTCTAATATTATATGACTCCGGTTGTGACTATAGCGGGGGTTATTAATGGTTTTGCAATGGGGCAGAAAATCCATTATTGGTTACCCGCTCTTTTAATATTTTCATTCGTTCATTCCTTTTAGTACGAATAAATTATGCTAAAAGATAATTGCATTGCATTTGGAAAATCAAGCAACGCTTATAGTTTAAACAGGAAGGAAATCCAAATCTGCTCAATTAAGGGTAAAATACATATATCTCCGTTTCCTTTTGGACTTCTATGTCAGAATGCCGCTTGAGCGTTAATCGAACCCTAGACCTTTGAGACCGATGTCCGGAGCCCCACTGCTAAGCCACATTCGGCCTTTGGCCTCATATATAGAGGGTTCAATTCCCGCTCTGGCAATCTGACATACAAGTCCAAAAGGAAACAAAAATAGGTTCGTATCTATATATATATATTTTTTTTAATATAATATAACAATAAACAAAAATTTACCACACGAGTGGAAGGACGGCAAAGGGGGGGGGGGGGGGGGCCGGCGCCAGCCACTTACGCTGATCCTCGAGGGTGCGGGGAGTGTGATGCGTTCCTTTACGTATTCAGAAATTTACATAGACCTGCCTGTTGAAGTAGCCTCTTAAAACCTGATACGGTTGTTGCATTTACAATATCCTTGTCCAAATCGGGACGACCTTGCCCGAAAAAAAATTCCAAAGGCAGTGCAGATGAGAATTGGGATATAATATTTTAAAACTGGAGCCAAATCGAAAAGGAGAGGTCGACTTTAATATGTCCATGCAGAATCTTAAAAACCATGACAGGATCAAATTTCAGCCTATGCATTTTGAGGAATTCCAGGCCACAGACGTTCCTCGTATTTCAAATCCCGAAAATCTGGGAGACCTTTCGTAAATCTATGCTGAACACGCTCCAGAGCATCAATGTCTCAAGTAAGGTATGGGGACCAAACAGGGGTGCCATACTCCAGAAGAGGCTGCACAAAAACCTCAAAGGCCCAAATCTTAATTCGAACATTACCGAATTTAGAACACCTGTTGCTGATAACAGAACGGGAGTACGCAGAGGCACAGATCTTAGTACAATGCAGGGATGATTTCAGGGCTTGAGTAAACCAGATTTCCAGGTCCCGCACCTCAGATTTCGTGGGAAGTGTCCGATTTTCGAGATGTACTGATTACACAGGTTCTGTTTGCCCACATGGAAGGAATGGCACTTCAGGACTGAAGTGCCATTCCTCTTACTTTGTTAATATCCTACGTTTGTCGTCAATAACAATTTTATTCCGGATAGCAATGGATGGACCACAAGTGCATGGATTTGACACAGGTATTTTATTTTCGACAGGATTATTCTCTATTTCGTCACCTTGTATTGACGATAGTTCAGTGGTAGTGAATGGTAAAGAAAGATGTTATTGCTTAGCTAGTAAAAATGACGCTGGTTACTTGGTTCCATTGGGTTTATTGCGGTGGAGGTTGCAATATTACACTCATCCGACTTACACGCGAAATAACCCTTGCGGTTCCACACAGGCTCTTTGCGGGACTTTCAAGATAGGGAAAAAGCAGGAAAGTATTGGTGGTAAATAATAATAGATGTTGCAGAATAGTTTTGGTATGAGGATCGAAATATTGGGTACACAAAAAGGCGAATAAATCACGACGACTTCACTCCTAGGTGTTACAGTTAGGAGGAATTGGAATGGATTGAACTAATACAACAAGTGGTAACTATGTATGGAAAACAAAGCATGACACCATGACTACAATGCACGTCATGGCATGCATGCACATACTGGCCTATAATAATAGAGTCTGGACTAGACTCGAACTTCTTGGGAGCTCCTCTGTAAGGACATCCGCCACGGGCCCAGGAACAGTCCACCACTCCATACCGGCGCCGAGCCGGGGCCGATGAACTTAGTCTTCAATCAATGTGGCGTCCGCCAGGTCTACCCACAAACGTCCGGCGCATCAGCACAGGATGGTGGCAGCTCAAACGCCAGCAACGGCTGCCGATATTAACCTAAACAATAAAACACAATTCATTGATGAATA
>JAHWFP010191958.1:44905-55907 GCA_023313725.1 Lithobius niger | reverse complement strand
GCCGAATATTTAAAGGAGCAGGAGCCGAAATTCGATGGACTTTCCTGAACTTTAATTATTTCAGACCTTGCCGCGTATTTAAAGGTGCAGGACGCGAGATTCGATGGACTTTCATGCACTTTAATGGTTTCAAACATTGCCGACTATTTAAAGGAGCAGGTGCCGAAATTCGATGGACTTTCCTACACTTTAATTGTTTCAAACCTTGCCGCGTATTTAAAGGTGCAGGAGGCGAGATTTGATGGACTTTCCTGCACTTTAATGGTTTCATCACAACGGTTGAATGATACATTTACGAGAGTTTAGGGCGAGAACATCCTACATAAATGTGTTGGGGAGAGTATTAATAGTTCAGACGACCGTACCCATAGAGAGAGTTTTGGTTCAAACTGATTTTCTGATGACCGCGGAAAAAATTACTTCGTTTATTCGACCTATTTTGGCCTCAAGCTAAAGTTGTTTTGCTTAATTTAAATTACTATCTGTGAACGCCTATTAACAGGGCAAAGCTAAGCCCCCCCCCCCACCCCAAATGACTTAAGGTCAGAAACCATTAAATTATCTAGTTACTCCCCCAAGGGAGGGGGGGAGGTTAACTAGGTTATTACACGCTTTCTGACCTTAAAGCATTTTAGATCAAAATTTTTCTGCTAGATATGGACTAAAAGCTTCACACATTCAAAGAAATCAATGTTATATGCCCTTAAATCGTGGTTTTTGAATACTAAAACTAACTAAAAGCGTCATACATAAAGTAAACTGAGTAAATTCAATAAACTGGTTAAATAATAGACTTAAATTTCTAAACAAATGAGAATAAAGGCATTGCGTTAACGCTAGACCGCACCCAGCTCACGTTGTGAATGATCGTATAAACGCCAAATTTTTCGCGCTGAACTTAGGCCTAAATACCCTCCCTGGACAAAAGCAAGATTCGAAAAGCTGAATTATAAATTTGTTAGGGCCCTTTCTCTCCCCCCCCCCTCCACTTTCTTTATCGAATTAATTTCGACAGCCCATGAGCGTTTAATAGACGATTTACAGTAGGCCGTTTTCAGTCTTCTGTACAGCCGTACCGGCTAAGAAGACTATTGCAACGACTTTGTCCGTCCGTCCGTCCGTCGCTTTTTTTCAACTTCGCAACGGTACCAGATATTGACGACTATTGTTTACAATGTTAGATTCAGCGTGAGAAGTTAGTTAAATAATATAGCAAATTAAGACATCGTTACTTCCTCATAGCTAATAAACTTTTTCGACGTAACTAAATTAAATAACATCATTTGATCGTCGAATTAAAATCCTAAATTAAAATCCTCAATAAAAACAAATTGATTTTAGCTTCGTTTAAATAGTCTCGTCGCATTGTTGCATGAATGAATAGGCTTACCGTCGAACCAAATTCTCCATTAGGCCTATCTTCTACTTACGAAATTAAAACTGCAATTTTAAAATTAGGCCTAAAAATGAAAATTAGGCCTAAAATCATGTTACCATGGCAACGTCAAGTTGCTACGAGTCACTGTTGGCTTCATCAACAGCGTCTCTCTCGTCACTTCCCTACTACCACTGATCTATATAGGCTACGTTGCGCGTTACATTGTAACACTGCTACTTACAAAATTAAAACTGCTGGTTAAAATTAGGCCTAAAAGCTGACAATTACGCCTAAAACGTAAAACAGGCCTAAAAGCTAACACATTTTTAACCGGCAATTGTGATGGCTACTGTTTTTAGATTAGTATAATAGAGATGGCTGTTGTAGTGCATGATAGAGGTGTGCGCCTCAATATTGGAAGTGGAGGAACTTTCGCTGTAGCCGCTTGGTTTTTATCGCAAAGGAAATTGGTCGCTTAATTTGAACTATTCACTGAACCTTGCAACTTGCTGCCTTTTAGGCTAGCGTGTTTCAGGGAGAAAATAGTAGGACATGCGGAAGTTTTAACAAACGTACAAGAAAATAAGCTTTAAAAAATGGCTTGTTTGTGTATGTGCTTATCATAATTGCCGATTTTTTTTTTCAAAATGAGTTAATCAATAATTGAAATACACGTATTAAAAATCTGTTCATTTTTATAATTTGTGTGATCAAATTAGGAATCGACCGTAACATAAGCCACTTTCACTCCTACATTTTTTTTCGTATTGGTAGGGGGAACCTACTGAAAAGGCAAAACAAAATTATGGTTTTATGAAAGAAAAATCTCGCTATTATCTCATTCGAGGTATTATATCATTCGAGAATCTACAGCATATGTTGCGGTATACCATTTGTATTACTTTGGCTTAGGCAGCAGTTTTCATTTTTCGTTGTTGCATTTTATTAGAGGCTTAATCAACCTGTCTACTAAAATTCTAAATGTAGAATTAAAAAAAAAATACTAGAATATTCGCAAAGGAAATAAGCTCCAAAGGCAAAATTAAAAAAGATACTAGAATATTCATAATATTATGAAAAGACTTGAATCAGTTCCCTCAACCGTACTTTACGACGTGTCCGTTTTGCATTCCACAGACGTTGTACCCCAGTAACGAAGATTTACAACAACCACGAAGGGCGAACACTCTTGCCAAGCAACGTGAATTTGGCTGGACTTGAAGGTCTGCTAAGTCCCTTAAAGCTGAACTACAAAATCGCTACAACATTCGAAAAGGATTTTGCCTTTCGTTATTCGTTCACCATTATATTACCAACGGAAGCAACAGAACGAGAGGGGGAGGGAAGGGGGATTGGGGCTAAATGGCGCGTCGACAGCCAGGTAATTAGCGCCAGCCTCAGTCACAGTGCAGTGGTCCGGGTTGCCATTGCGCCTCACATTACAGAGAACGAGAGGGAGGTATAATGTAATAACTTAAACGTGGTTGTCGAGGCTGAGGGGTGGCAGCTATCAGTGTGGCTGCTTGAAAAAGCTTATTACTCAGTGACTGGAAAAGGGATCTAGTATGAGGGGCGGATCCAGGGTTTAGTTAAAGGGGGGTGCTGTATGGACATTTTTATACCGAAATGTATATTTTGGCTTGATGTTAAGAATTAATTACACCTGTTAAGAGAAGAATTCTAATCTGATCGTTTAGAGCTTGACCAAATCAAAAAATGTTAAAATTTTGATTAATTTGTGGTGGAGGAGGCAAATTGTAAAAATCCGCTCCTGACAGCGAATGTAGACCACAAGTTCATCACAAATAAAACACAATTTTAATTTTCGACTAACATTCTTCATGTCTTGGTCACAAAAAACATGAAAAAATGCAATATAAAAGCCCATAATAGGATGAGTTCCCAGTACTCCAACTTGGATTTGGCTAGAATTGAAATCCAAGATGGTAGTTGGAGTACTGGGAACTCGCCCTATTATAGGCCTTTAAGTTGTATTGCTTCTTTTTTTTTTTGTCACCAAGGCAGTCAAAATTAAAATTGTGTTTGTAAAATTGGTATTGAACTTGTGGTCTACATTCGCTATCAGGAGCGGATTCTTACAGTCAAAAATGTTATGATGCTGGTGTGAATTTAGGCAAAGTCGTATTCCTATTTCAACACATCAATTGAAAATTGATTCAGTTGATGTATTGAAATAAAAATTCAACCATTGCCTACACTCATACCAGCATCACAACATTTTCTGAGTGCATCATAATATTCCAAGATCTTTATAAACCACTGAGCCACCATCACATGAAAATAACGCACTTTTAAAAAATTCGTGATGTGGATGCATTTTGTCATACAAAAATTTGCCGAATTCGGCGCTGTAATTCCTCAGGTGCTGCGGCAGAGGCTTACTCCTGTCTTGCACTTCTCCTTCCTAACGAAAATCGTTGCAGGCTCCTGGTTATATTTAGTTTTTTTTTTTTTTTAAATTTGATTTCGTTCTTAATAAATGCTTTGTAACGAGTGTGTTGAATGACACCAAACTGCCACATGAGGGTAGTTGGCTTCTTCGATGCTAACAGATTTTCGTATAAGCATTACATAAATAAATATAAGGATGCACCACCATCACGGTGTTTAGGTGTGGAAGCATTTTCCCCCACTAACACCAGTTCAGGAGCGTACGAGGCCATTTACTAAAGCATTCCTTCCCGTAGCATCAAATGGATGAGCGTATTGTGGAAAGCAAAGACGAATGTAGGAAAGAAGTTCACCAGAGCTCATCAGACAAAAGCTCACGAATTGTTAGCTCACGAGTCAAAAGCTCACGAGTCAAAAGCTCACGAGTTATTAGCTCACGAGTTATTAGCTAACGAGTTATTAGCTCACGAGTTATTAGCTCACGAGTTATTAGCTCACGAGTTATTAGCTCACAAGTCAAAAGCTCACGAGTTATTAGCTCGCGAGTAAAAAACCCACGAGTTATTAGCTCATGAGTCGAAAGGTCACGACTTATTAACTCGTGAGTCGAAAGCTCACAAGTTATTAGCTCACGGGTCGAAAGCTCACGAGTTATTTGCTCATGAGTCAAAAGCTCACGAGTTATTTATTAGCTCACGACTCAAAAGCTCACGACTCAAAAGCTCACGAGTTATTTGCTCACGAGTCAAAAGCTCACGAATTATTAGCTCACGAGCCGAAAGCTCACGAGTCAAAAACCTCACGAGTCAAAAAGCTCACGAGTCAAAAAGTTCACGAGTCAAAAGCGCACGAACTATTAGTTCACGAGTCAAAAGCTCACGAGTCAAAAGCTCACGAGTCAAAAGCTCACGAGTCAAAAGATCACGAGATATTAACTTACAAGTCGAAAGCTCACGAGTTATTAGTTCACGAGCCGAAAGCAAACGAGTTATTAGCTCACAAGTCAAAAGATCACGAGTCATAAACTCACCAGTTATTAGCTCACCAGTTAAAAGCTCACGAGTCATTAGCTCACGAGTCAAAAGTTCAGGAGTCATTCATTACCTTACCGGTCAAAAACTTACGAGTCATTAACTCACCAGTCAAAAGCTCACCAATCATAAACTATCCAGTCATTAGCTCATGAGTCCAAAGTTCACGAGTCATTATCTCACCAGTCAAAAGCCCACGAGTCCTTAACTCACGAGTCAAAAGTTCACCAGTCATAAACTCACCAGTCATTAGCTCATCCAGTCAAATGCTCACAAGTCATTAGCTCACCAGTTATATGCTAGCCAGCCATCAGCTAACTGGACAAACACTCACGTATTTTCTATATGAGGGTCAAAACATGACTTCATTCTTTCCTTCACTTTGACTGTTTATTTGTTACACCCATCCACCTTAAAGGCGCATTTTCAACTCCGTGATGCAGCACCATAGAATCTTCGAGCAATATAAAGAAAATAGCGGTAAATAAAAATGGAACAACACTATTCGCTGCAGCGCTGTGATTTTTAAAACTAAAACGAGGTCACGTGACCCACATCAGCCTATTGGTTGACGGAGAATCTGGAACGCGGATGCTGCGTTAAGATTACAGTCAATGCTTTCGAAATGGTGAACATGCGCCTTTAAGTGGTATTGGATCTTATCAATTTACAACTGTACTTTCACTGTACTTACCCAAATATCCCATTGCATTTTGTCAGCTCTGCTTCTAGTCGACACGTATCCGGTGAATGATTTCTCCTTTTTCTCATGTTCAATGTTGTAATGTTCACAACATAACAATCCGATGGAAGGATCGTAAAAATAAGAGTTGTGAGCGGTGGAATAATGGGTGAGCCAATCAGATCGCGGAAGTTTTATGTAAGACCATGCTTGTTTGAGGCTTTGCGCGTATAATACTTGGAAACTGCGCTTAATGCCGTAGGCCAGCCATTCCGCAATTATTTCAATAGGATTTGGGAACGCCTGCAAAAATAGGCGCAGATAGGTTGATCCGTGGTTTATAGGACATGGAGACCACGTGTAAGCCTACGTTGAACAACCCCATAAGTGTGACTGATGTCCTTCAATAGGAATCCTCGTATGGTGCGCTGCCAAGTAGGAATTGCCACCCAATGATAGCCCCACGGTATAGAATTAAACGCTTCTCACTCGGCAGATATCATGTTATCCACACCAGACACAAAAAATATTGTGTGTGCAACATGCAGCAGACCTGTTTGGGTTGTGCGAACACTTGAATTCAAGTCGGAGAAACATTGAACGATTTCTAAAAGAGCTTTGCTACACATCAGGTACATACATAAATAATGAACTTATTATTTTCTTTTTCATTTTTCTGGTTCTGAGTTTTTTTTTTTTTGGAGGCGTGAGCTTTTGTCCAGTGAGCTTCTTACTCACACTGGTGAGCTAATGGCTGTTGAGCTTTTGGAGAGCGAGTTTCACTCCAATTACCGACAAAATCCGGTCTTTGCAAGAATATGCTTAGATCCTCTGCATGCAACATACGTCCGAAGTTCTAAGTGGTTCTCGTGGAGACTTCCATTTCCGGTAACGAGTTCCACACCTTAACAAAGAGTCTCCTCGCCATTTTACAGTACTGATCTCAAAGAATGGTAAGTTTACAGACAGAATAATATACGAACTATTTTAAACGTTAAAATAAGACCAGTCTTCAGTTGCCTCAACTCGAGGACTCAAGGCCAACCTCGCGCAATCACGTATCACAGCGGACATCACTCTTATAGGATGGGGAGACCACGTGTATAAACCTACGCAGAGCTGCCCCAGTCTGGTTGATGTCCTTCAATAGGGATCCTTGGGCTGGCCCGCTGCCAAGTAGGAGTTACCATCCAATGGTAGCACCACGGTAGAATTAAATGCTTCTCACTCTGTAAGTATCCCTGTTATCCACATCAGACACAAAAAGATTGTGTGTGCAACCGAAGGCTAATGATCCTCTTGAAGAATGGGTTTTTATTTTTTATTTATTTTTACTGCAAGGGGTAAAAAATATCAGCCTGTGATGTCAGAAAATCGTTTCCTTGCAATAAACTCCGTGGTGTCTCTATTGAAGTAAGCCCAACCATTTTTGTGCAGCAATTTGGATAAAAGCAGCCCAGGAGCTTCGTTCTGCTTTACAAGGAAATCTATAAACCTACATTCGAGTGCAAATGGGTTTCTTTCTTTTATTTTTTTGCAAACGTTCGCTTCACCAACTGCAACTGCCAACTTGCTGACGAGCAGAGTCTGACTTTACGCGATGAGCCAGTTTCTGGGAATTATTATTATTTTTTTTTTTGCTGAAATTGTGGTATACTCCTGCGTCGCCAATATTTGAGCACATTAATGCAAGTGGCACTGTTAATTCTAGTTGCGCGGATAAGATAAGATATGTTTATTCTCAAAAGGAGAAAAGAACACAAAAGGGCATAACTTTACATGCCACTAACAATGGTCCAAGTACAAAAATTAAAATTGCAAAAAAAAAAAAAAAAAGTATGTTCAAGTAAAATCACATAAAAGGATCACAAAAGTAAAATTTTAAATTAAAACAAGTTAACCAAACAAAATGTTAAAAACCGGCAATGTCCTATAAAAATGTAAAAATACTGTAAGTAGTCGCCAAGGTCAATTTCCTTCAACATCCGTTTAAAAATCTCAAGGGATGGGGCAAGAACGATATCCCTAAGCAACGCGTTCCACACGTTTCCTAACAAAACCTGGTTAAGGTCATAGTCATTCGATCCTATTACATTTCCGTTTTAGTTTACCCCCCAAAAAAGTGCTTTTATGATTTTTTTTGAGAACCCCCGCGCACTGAACGGCTAGGTCGCGCGGCCAGTGGTCGTTGCGGCTACGTCCGTTTTTCATTGATAATTCTCGATCACGTGGTGAAAAATGAACACGGAGCAAGTTCACCCGCCCACACGGTAGCCAAGTCGCCCGGCCAACAAGAATACTTACGGCATATACAGCAACGCGCACTTGGCCGCTGCGGCCAGCCTGTCGCGGCAGCTACTGGGATCCCGGGCAGCGTGCAGGCGACCACAAGGCGACCATACTTGCTCCGTGTTCATTTTTCACCACGTGATCGAGAATTATCAATGAACAACGAACGTGGCCGCGCGACACGTCACTGAGTTTTTTGGGCGCTTCAACCACTGGCCGCACGACCTGGTCGCCGTGTGCGCGGCTGCCGGTATGGTCTCCCTGTGGTCGCCTGCACGCCACCCGGGAACCCACTGGCCGCTGCGACGGACTAACTGCGGCGGCCACCCGCGCACTAGGCGGCCAGTGGCGGTCGCGGCCAAAAAACACGGCGATGTGCCGCGCGGCCACGTCCGTTTTCATTGATAATTCTGGATCACGTGGTGATTAATGAACACGGAGCAAGTTCGGTCGCCTGTGTCGCCTGCACGCCCCTCGGGATTCCAGTGGCCGCCGCGAATATCAGGCTGTAGCGGCCAAGTGCGTGTTGCTACACATACCGTAAGCATTGTCGTTGGCCGCAGCGACCTGGCCGCGCAACTTGGTCGCCGTGTATGCGGGAGCCCTAAGCATTCTCGTTGGCCAGAGCGACCTGGCCGCATGGCATGGTCGCTTAGTGCATGGGGGCCCTACTTTTTCTTGATTTACTTTTCGAAACAAAATCCGAAAAGTAAACCAAAAAATCATTCGTTTATGGCAGATTGTGAACTACGTAGACCGTCACCATTAAAGACGCCTTGTGATTTGGGGTTTGTTTATAATGACTTAGCTGTCGACGCCGTATTAATCCTCAACCTCCCGTTCCCTTTGTGTTACTACACCAGTCTGAGCAAGAAAGCACACACTGCCCCGCCTGGGAATCAAACAAGTACTTCCAGCATACGAGAACTGCCGCTCTAACCACTGCAGTTCTGGGGTGGACCCAGTCTACAGGTTCCACAGCAAACCGAGAAGTCGTTCATTCTTTCTCACCGTGGCCAGGATCGGACAAATGCCACACAAGTGGGAGTAACCATTTTGTAACCTCGCTTTCCATTTCATTGTTTGCACAAGGCCATCTGCGAGTAAAGCAGCAAGTTTCAGCTCCTGTCTCCAGACAGTTGATTTAACATCGCCAAAGTAAAATTTTACCAAAGCAATGCAAAGAGGCCTTAACTTCCTAGCACGTGTGAGAACCGGTGTATAGAGTCGGAAATCAAGACAGGCAATTTCTATTCCAGTCGGCCTTGGCTCGAGAAACGAAATTCTGGCCTCGTTTTAGTTTTATTTAAACGCTAATTCTTGCGAATTGGCACACGCTTGGAGTATACGCAGCACGAACGATATTTTTCACCCGTATTTATTAGGTAAAAAACTAAACAGTATCATTTTTAACGTGCGTTTTCCGCAAAAGTAAAAACGGACTCCATTTCGACAACCGTCCGCGTTGGATCATCACTTAACAAACAATGGAACGAGGGGTAGAAATATAATAATAGTTTGTTGCTGAAGCAATAGGTCTGGCAAGGATCGCGGGGATCACTGACTGCCAGCCTAAAAAGGGGTAGCATTGAGGATGCGTGTAAAATTATTTGAAAATAGGGAATGCGAAGGCGGCAAGGTAAAAAACTAAAATCTATTGGAGACGCCTCTTTCACGCCGCTCCTGCTGTGACCGAAAGGCCACCAACACACACCGAAGACGGAGCCTTCCTTCCCTGTTCAGTTTATTAAAAAAAAATACGGTAAAAAAAAACATAAATAAATCATGTAACTTCTAAAACTCATTCTGTAACTTCAACGTAAAACTTTTTAATAAACATTCAAGGGAATTTGAACTGACATCCAGTAGCCACCCAAACAGGCATTTTTGGAAATTATTAGTTTCAGTAATTTCTGCTATTGTGATTAGGTGTTGTCAGACCACTTAGTTGTTTCTAAGGATGTCCGCTGCATTTATGCCGTTTTTCTTTACTAACTTTACATTTAAAAACGAAACTGTTGGATTCACTCCTCGTGTGGTAGTTGGTTACTAAACGACTTGCAGCATGGTTGTTAAATCTTCGGTAGTGGGACTAAAACTCTATAAACATACAAATGGCATGCTGGATGGACAGTATTGTTGATATATAACACACGTGTAATTCCGACCCCGTAATACAGTAGCATTGTAGGCATGACTGCCCCCCGGTGCCACCATTAAGGATGGGGGGGGGGAGGGCAAAAAAGGCAAAATTCACTCTTGTTTGGTTTGATTTGGGTTGGGAACCCTTTTGTCCCCAAAGATGTTTACTTGTTGAGGAGGGGTCCAACATTTCACATTGCACCCCTCTTTGGAAAAAAGCTAGTTGCGCTACTGACTGCCCCACGGGAAAATAAACATGTTTCTTAAGATAATGCATCTTACATAAGTGCTCGCAAATCTACTCATAACCGCAGTAGTCTGACTGCTCCAGTTTAGCATTCTGTGTTTTAACGTGTATGAGGTTCCTGCCTACTCCCAAACTGTTTTAAAACCTATCCAGTCTTTGATCAGACATGCATCATTTAGTCTTCCTGACTTAAACCAGAATGTTCATGGGGCGGTATCAGTTCCATTGACTCGATCGCAACATGGCCGATCCTTTGTACTGCGTTTCTGACGGATGCAAACCCAAGAATACAGATGCTGAACTAGAGCTCCGATAGCTTTGTTACACGAGAGGATGTCCGTTCGCAATAAATAACATAGTGAATGCATGGCCGGCTTCCATTCGTCCTCTTACTAAGCAAGTCAGTTAGTTCATGAGTTGAGTTATCCCCAGTCTTTGTGTGTGAACTTAGTTTCACACCCAAAGTAACTCACGAGTATTCTCTTGACACAGTCCTCAGCTGGGTTTCATTCCGTTTATTCTTTTGGAGATGGCCTCAAAGAATCCTGACCAATGAAATTCACGTATGACGTCACAGGTCAATGAACGTCGCATTACATTTTCCGTATTACGTTGGACTAGAGGAAATATAGGTTCTGTACCAGGGGCAAAGGCAGACTTTCAAAAAAAATCGGGAGGGGGGGTGAGGGGCGCAAACTTGAACAAAAGGGGCAATTGAACACATTTTTAGGACCTATTTTTAATTTTTATTTATTTTTTTTGATTTGTCTTACTTTGTCCATTTCCCCAAGCAGGAAAAAGGGCAGATCAGTATTCTGGAT
>JAHWFP010191958.1:0-18736 GCA_023313725.1 Lithobius niger | reverse complement strand
CCTTGGGGAGTCACTAGATAATTTAACGATTTCAGACCTTAAGTCATTTGGGGTGGGGGCGGGGGGGGGGGGGGCTTAGCTTTGCCCTGTTAATAGGCGTTCACAGACAGTAATTTAAATTAAGCAAAACAACTTTAGCTTACGAAGGCCAAAAATAGGTCGAATAAACGAAGTAATTTTTTCCTCAGTCATCAGAAAATCAGTTTGAAACAAAACTCTCTCTATATATGGGTACGCTCGTCTGAACTATTAACACTCTCCCCAACACATTTATGTGGGATGTTCTTGCCCTAAACTCTCGTAAGTGTATCATTCAACCCTTGTGATGAAACCATTAACGTGCAGGAAAGTCCATCGAATCTCGGCTCCTGCACCTTTAAATACACGGGAATGTTTGAATTATTAAAGTGCAGGAAAGTGCATCGAATCTCCCCTCCTGCACCTTTAAATACGCGGCACGGTTTGAAATAATTAAAGTGCAGGAAAGTCCATCGAAATTCGGCTCCTGCTCCTTTAAATACTCGGCAATGTTTGAAACCATTAAAATGCACGAAAGTCCATCGAATCCCGCCTCCTACACCTTTAAATACACGGGAATGTTTGAATTATTAAAATACAGATAAGTTTATCCAATCTCTCCTCCTGCACCTTTAAATACACGGGAATGTTTGAATTATTAAAATACAGGAAAGTTTATCCAATCTCTCCTCCTGCACCTTTAAATACACGGGAATGTTTGAATTATTAAAGTGCAGGAAAGTTCATCGAATCTCGCCTCTTGCACCTTTAAATATTCGGCAAGGTTTGAAAGTTGAATAGCTGCTCTCCGCTGCAAAATGGATGCATTCACCCAACATGGAACGATTAAAGCTAAAATCCGTTCCGTTTTCGTCTAAAAGGCTCTTTCAGTTTGCAGTTTCTTCGGATTAAAAAACATCTGATTGCTAAGAATTAAAAGCCTTCTTTTGACACGTCAACCGCTTCCTCTCTACTCTTCTTTGTCGCTAAGCAGGCATCTCCCATGGAATTTTTTTACTCAAAGAGTCTTCTTAATGTAAAGTTGAATAAATAAGCACTCGCTTTCAAGATGCTCGGCCAATAAAACCAAACAAAATATTAAAGAAAAAAAAAATCCTAAACATTATTAACGACATGTTACTAAGAATGCGTTCTTCCATTTTAAATCGTCAGACGCCATGTATTTCGACCATTTGTTCACGCACTTTCACACTTCACCTTTACAATCCTGAAAACCCAACTGAAGCCAAGTTTTGGAAACTGGTCTTTTATCTTGGTTAGCTGCAATGGATAACACGCGTGGCATACGAAAGAACATTTTATTCAAATTCACAACGGAGCAATTTGTTTTTGTCAAATCAAACCTTGCATACTTAAAGTAAGCTGCAGTTGACCACCCAGTTCTGCCAAGAACGCAGTCCGACGTGATAAATGACGAAACACGATGGAGCCAAAACTGTGCACAACTGACGCGTTCAGTGTTGCCGGATGCTTGAAAGCATTTGCCGTCGAAATCACTGCACTGCCCCCTCCCCCTAGAAAACCCCTAACAAAAATGTTTTCAATATCCGCAGTTAAAAAAACATTTTCCCGTAAAAGTAATCACAAAATTATACACAAATACAAATAAATAATAAAAAAAAAACCCTAATGGCTCCATTGTTACAAGCATATTACTCCTAAGGCGAAACTGAAAGTGAACTTCATGAAAGAGAAACTTTATTTTAAGAAATCTTTTTATCTTTTTATTTTAGTTTTCAATATTTAATAAACAATCCTTTGTTAACAATGATTATGGCTCAAATGGCTCTAATACTACGGTTTAATCTTGTTTATACTATTTGATTTATGTCTTGTATCTAGTATATTTTACTAATATGTTGGCCCATTGGTGCCTGTTCTACGGGGTCTTTTTCCAAGTCATCTTGAAGTTCTTCGTCAGTTTGTTACGTGGCATCAGTTAGTTTCTTTATAATAATTACCCGCGTACTCAATTTCGGTTGTCTTGTGATGTGCTAAGAGTTACGTGCTACTCAACCTCAAGTTCAAGTTTAACACGAGAGAATACACAAAAGCCCCAACGCTATGCTCTCTTTTCTACCTTACACACTAACTTAACCTACTTCCAACATTTCAGAGAAACACACAGTCACAGTCAAATTCCACCATAACATGCTACTCAGTGAAACTCAATAATAATGAGTACCTTGCATCATACTTTCCTTGTTGGTAACAAAGAATCAATACTGGCCGTGTCAGAATGGCCCAGCGGCAAGACCTCAGCCTTTTGTTTGATCTGGAAACTACGGTCGTCTGCCAACATAAGTCATTAACACTGGCGATAGCCAGTGTTAGTAAGGGTCAGCCTAGGGTCTCTGTGTTAAACTCTTAACTTTGAGAGCTTATAACGCCGTCAAAAGTCAACATTTTAAAACCAAATTTGGGATCCAGCCTCGACTAGTCAAGGCCTCTCTACAGTCCAAAAATTGTGAAATTCGGTCCAGCCAAACCCGAGATACAGAGAGGGGCCAAATAGACAACTTCTTGTTCTGCTTCTTCTTGATGATGATGTTGTTGTTCTGGGGATACTTTCGTCTGTCCTCTCTACAGGTCAAACCATTTGTCCTATGAATCTGGTTCTTAGCTCATTTTACAGGTATTGCTCTGTAGATGTGCCCTTTCCATAAGGCATTTTCTAATTGGTCAAGTGGTTCAGGGGTTATGGAGCTCTAAACGACCAGATTGATTGTTTTACATTGTTTTAAACATTGTTATTATGCAACAATGCCAATTTGCAAACGCCAGCTGCCAGACTGAAGATTAAAGGATTTGTTTCAATTATTAACAGTGTTAGTAAGAGTCAGCCTAGGGTTTCTGTGTTAAACTTTCAATTTGGATCGTCAACTGCACTGTTTTACAGTTTAGCTGCAATTCTAAAAGTAACACGAATTAATAAACAAAAACGGAACGTTAAATGTTTAGAGTAAGGGTCTAAAAGTCAAAACCTAGAAGGAACACGGACAAGCTTTGACAGTAAGGGTCTAGGTATAAAATTTTGTAAGAGGCTGGTAAGCATTAGACCCTTACTACCCGGTGGTCAAAAATAAATACATTTTGACGAAAAACTGGAAATTATCTTACAAACACCCATGTGATGATCCAGTGGCTGGTATACGTTTGCTGCTTTGTTTTATGTTGAAAACTATTTGTCCATTTAGTAACATGGTAGGGTATTCTCAGCAGAGAGCATTACTGGTTATCCTCCACCGTAAATCTACGAAATATAATAAAAAATTCTAAAGCATCAAAAGACAAAATGCCAAACTTCAGAAGAAAATTGTGTTCTTAAAGTTCTATAACAATATTCTAAGAACAAAGAAACCTGATACAACCGTTCATACACATTCTGTCCGAATAGAGTAGACCTAAGCTAACCACCGGGTAGTAAGGGTCTAATGCTTACCAGCCTCTTACAAAATTTTATACCTAGACCCTCACTGTCAAAGCTTGTCCGTGTTCCTTCTAGGTTTTGACTTTTAGACCCTTACTCTAAACATTTAACGTTCCGTTTTTGTTTATTAATTATTAATGATACAGCTTACCGTTTTCTTGTTGAAAAAACGACGTGAATAACGTTGATATTTGCCTAGTAATTACTTACTGGCTGCTGGCTACTGGCTACTAATAAAGCTTTTCTTGTATCACGAAAATAAATTCTTCCATGCGGTGTATAAAGCTAGTTCTTTGCTCGTTTAATAGGTATTGCTACGGGGATGTGCTCTTTTCATAAGGCCTCTTCTAATTGGTCAAGTGGTTCAGGGGTTAGGGACCTCTAAACGACAAAATTCATTATTTTACATTGTTTGCAGACTGTTTGCAGACTGTTTGCTTCGTTTAACCTTTACCTTGTTATTTATTCTTTATTTGTCCGTACAAGAGTTAACTTACTTTGTCTGCCTTTTAACAATACCTCTACCACCGATCTTGTTGCCATTTCCATTAATCCATAACGGAACCTCCAGGCCCTGCACGTGAGTGTTAAAACTCGTCAACTTTTATATACACAAGCAATTGGTAAAAAAAATTGTGTTTCCTGATAAAACAAGGCCCACAATTGACACAAATCAAACACAACTTTAATTTTCTTTGTTGTATGTGCATTTACTCTAGAATTGTTTTTAGGTGAACAAGACATGGATGTTCATGCTGAAAATTAAAATTCTGCTTGATTTGTGTCAATTGTGGGCATTGTTTTTATCAGGAAACAATTTTTTTTTTTTACCAATTGGACCCTGGCTACATATTATTATTTTTTTTACATATACACATGTGCCTTTTGTGCTTCATAGTGACCTTGGTTATTTTGTTTAATGAATTAAAAAAAAAACCTAAGTAGTTAGGTCCACGGTAACGCAGTTCTTAATGCGCCAGCTAGTAAAAACAGAAGTTGCAGGGTTTGAGTCTCATGTAGCTGAAGTACTATCCGTTATTATATATTTATTTTGTTAGGTTACTGTATGTTGTATTCTTCTAAGGCCACGTATTAATGCCGACTTTCTATTATATTATATTCGACAAACTCTTTACACGGATTCGTTTCGAAGCAAAAATTAGTCAAGTGCGCAAATAAAAGTCTCTCTGCAAAAGCCTGTTTTGAAATAGTTCGATATGAATTTCTAGATTATAAATATTACATTTTTTCTTGATTAAAAAAAAATAACCACACCTTCTAGGCTGGTTATTACTTACAGCCGTTTTGTACGCTTCTACTGGGAAGGTGCAAGAATACATGGCATAGTGGAGGTGAGTCGTCCGCAAACTAAACGTGAAACCTTTAAACGGATTATTTATCGATGTTTTAAAGGTTATACGGTGAGGGAAGTGTCCCTTTAAGCATAATATAAACATTCGTTTGCCCCATAATTTGCCCTAACTCAATTTTGTAATTTAATATTTCGAGCCGGAGAAAAACAGCCGTCAATGAACGAGAGATCTTGACAGCGCCGTCTCGTAACTAAACTTATCGATTCTAATTAAGACAAGCCTTTGGCTCATAAGCCTACGGGCAAGAAATACCGAGCGCGGTAATAAAAAAAAAAAAAAAAAAAACGGTGTCAAACACTGTCTGAAAAGTTTCTCCTACTTTTTCTTCATCTCCTTCTTCTCCCCACCTGGAATTTTCAGCGCCGATGGTTCAGTCCCATTTCCGGACGATAAGACGTGAAGGAGGGAAATTCTGCCCACCTTAAAAGCAAGTACCTGCAAGCTGCACCCAACCAAGCCTTCTGCTTCCGAGTTTTCGAGATATTAAGCTGCTTTTCGCCACTTTTCGCCTGACTTCGTGCATCTAGAATACTTCCAGCCTACTTCGCTTGACTGAGGGAAAAAGAAAAGGGGTGGGGGGGGGGAGGGGGAGGGGCGGAAGGGGACTGAAACTTGAGTACTATGCCTGCACTTGGCACGGTTGCTGCGTGTGTCGAAAACTTTTTTTTTGAAAAGACGGCAAGCGTCGTTGACTATTTTTGTTTTATATAGTTCGAGACGAGCATGATTTTATCAGCAGTTAGAATAGAACAGTTCCGTAAAGACTCGTCAGCTGGGCGTAGTAATTGAATTTGTCTGCCACCATTAACACCAAACCACAATAGTGGTCGACCGAAACCAAGTTTTTCACTTTCGGCCGAAACCGAAACCACTACCGAAACCGGAGATATGGTTACCGAAATCCCTACCGAAACTGGCAATTAAGTTTCGGCCGAAACCGAAACCACTACCAAAACTGGAACCAAAACCAAACCTTAATAATATCACTTTTAATAATTAGACAAAAAGTAAGGATAAAATCATTAAATCATGAGTGAATGGTGTTTCATAGACATAGACTAGACTGGGAGGCAGAGACCAGTTTACCTCTTTTCTGCCGCTAGGCTGAGCAAATCCACGCGCGCCATCCCCCCCCCCCCCCCCCCCCCCCCCCCACTAAAAAAAATGTTAATCTTGCGAAAATAATTCATGACTTTCGTTTGCATTTTATTTCTGCTGCTAGTTTTTTTTTTTAAACGATTAACTCGTGTCAGTAAGGGAAATCCAGAGCATCAGATTCAGTTTCATTCAATGAGTATAAGCCTTGCTTGAAAACGTAAATAAAGAAATTGAAGCATAAATTCCCTGCAGTGCACCGATGCCATTACAAATATGAATAAATATGGATTGAAAAATTTTTTATTTATTATTGATGGACATGGTAGAATAAAGCAGGATCTGAGATAGCACCTCCTGGATTTCGGTGCCCCTGGGCCTAGTTAGACTACGCGGAAATTGGCTGCTGCCAAGAGGGGGGATTGGTTTCGGTTTTACCGAAACTACAGCATAGGATTCAACCGAAACCGAAACCATAACCGAAACTAGTTGGTCGGTTTCGGCCGAAACCTATAACTTTTTGACCGAAACCAGAACCGAAACCAAAAATTTGCTGGTTTCGGTGCCGAAACCGAAACCGAAACCGAAATTCGGTCGACCTCTAAACCACAATGGCTGCTCGCGGACGCTACGACAAGAGGGATGGTGTTGCCCCGAAGTCATACAAATCTGTTGATGAACGTATCAACCATTTTGAAGGGATATACCTCCCAGCTCCATTTTTCTCGATCCTCCACATCAAGTACGGCCCCAAAGGTCTAGTTCATTACCGTTAGTCTCTCCCTTGCTAAAAATCCTT
This sequence comes from Lithobius niger, assembly GCA_023313725.1. Classification (NCBI taxonomy): domain Eukaryota; kingdom Metazoa; phylum Arthropoda; class Chilopoda; order Lithobiomorpha; family Lithobiidae; genus Lithobius; species Lithobius niger. The sequence goes on along the minus strand of JAHWFP010191958.1, from coordinate 12,000 downwards.
TTTTAAATGTGGCGTCTAGGAGATTTTATGTTGAATATAATGGAACTTTATTTACTAACGACCCGTCACTAAATGATGCATTGCGCGCGTACAATAATCATGACGTCTCATCTCTGTGTGTTCATCTACTAATTTTCTAATAATTACCACGAGATCTAAAATCTAATAGACTAATGCGGTAAAAATTAAAATCAATTATTCCAATAGATCGCCGAACCAAAATTAGAAGACACTAGCCTAGAAAATTATAAATTGTGATGTTAAAATACGAGAATCATTCCGGTTTGTGACGACACAATCGTTGACTTGATTCTGTCTCGTGTACTATTAACAAAGCCAACCGAGACAGAACGCAGCTACCACCCCAGCCGACCTTGGCACTGTAATTGCTTGGATGATGATCTGCGCGTAGCTGTAATTTGGCACGCGGAATGTTATAAGGCAGGCCGGGTGTCCCTTTAAGATTCGAGCAATTTTCACGTTGCCCCTTCACTTCAGATTTTTATCAGTCTGGTCATGACTTTGGTGGAAAGTAGAAACCGGCGTACGTGTATGCCCGACATGTGTACGCCTTTAAGGGGGATTGTCACACCAAATGACAAGCTGCAGCATTTCTATCCATTTGCCCCTATCTAGTTCTGTCTAGCCCTCACTTTCAACAGGCGAAGGAACACATAGATCAATTTCTTTTTAAACAACAAACAAGCCACGTGCCTCCATAATTACTGAGTGTAAAGTTGGCGAGCCCACGTGTGCCAGGAAGCAAGCAGTAAAAATAAGCCTAACCACATCACGGGCGCTTTTTTCTATATATCATGAAACGCAGATTTTGAACTGCTAGATGGGCGCCATCGAGTGACAGGGTTACCGTTAACCTTGACCGTTTGCTCCCAGGTGCATGTGGACACACCAACTTTACATTCAATAATTAAGAAGGCACGTGGCCAGTTTGTTGTGTAAAAGTTAATTTCTTTGCACATTCCTTCGCTTGTTGAAATCAAGTGTTACTTAGAACTAAATAAAGGCAAACATTGCTAGATACTGCAGCCTATCAATCGGTGAATTGGAACTTTCCAAGGCCAAACCAGGCTGGCTGCTTGCGGCTGCATCGCGATGCGGGTTGGAGTACGAAAGACGTCAAAATCAGTCAATACACACTGCACTCACTTACCTGAGGGTAAGCAATCTTGACCTTGTCGGCACGAAGTTACGCAACGCTTCGCACGAAATTGTCTTCCGTTTGGTTAGGGCTTTAGACGCATGCGCCGTGGTATGACTGGTACTATAGAGCTTTAGGACACGTTATTGGCCAAGCTGATCACGTGATTCGCCACTTCGTCGCATCAGTATGAAACTGAAATGGTGTAAAATGAAATAGAAACTGAAATGAAACTGAAACTGAAATGGATTTGCTGTGTGTCTGACAAACAGCAAATCCCCTCAACCACACAGAAAGCCATAATTTTAGTTTTCGGCTACATAAGTTTTGACATTGTTCACAATTATTAAAACAAATATAAAATATACGAACGAGAGCTCAGGTCAACTAACTGGCAGAGCGGCAGTTTTCATCTTGAAAGCTGACCAAATGTGTCATATTTCAAGATGGCGGCTGCGTTTTAGTTAACCTGAACTGTTTGTTCGTATATTTTATATTTGTGTTACTTGTGAACAAGCCCAAAACGTATGTGGCCGAAAATTAAAATTGTGGCTTTTGTGATTTCGGGGTTTTGCTGTGTGTCATGCGGAGGATTTACACCATTTCATTTTCGACCAGCAAATTAATCCATCACGTTATGAAACTCTTTTCCCGTTTGAAATTCTTGCCCTGCATGATGAAATTCGGGCAATATTAACTGACCTGTAATAATAACAGCAACAGTACACAACAAGTTGCAAGCCAGACGTACACAAACTCACCGAGACGGGAACTAGACCGAGACGGGAACATCTATGGTTAAAGGACATGTATCGCTTTACCTCTGGCGATTCAACTGTTTGGTGGCGCCATATAGTAACACCTTTTTGAAACTAGCACTCCGGGCGTTGTTTCCGCTAAACCCACCACTAGGTGGCGGTACAAGACGGACGAATCGATAAATACAAAGCGTGTCGTGATAGATTGTCTTTAATCTTGAGACCAAAACTGTAGGAAGTCTCTTCTCATCTCGTGCGAAACGCTACTTATATTTGCCTTAAAATGGTTCGGAGAAAACGACGTAAGTTGGGAACGAGAGAAACGTTGAGTTCAGGGGCTGTAACAAGTTGGGGAGGGGGGGGGGGGAAGGTTAACAATTAAATTATTTGGTGTGCGGCTATGCGTTAGGCATAAATAATACATAATTATTAATACTGACGATACGTATGATCTTGCATTACTAAGCAAAGAGCAATACGTTCATTTCACAGAAAGAAGAAAGAAAAGCTCCAGACAGCAATCCAAGTTGTGGCGTTTATGTTCACGAATAAACTTTTAAAACTGATACAGTAAATATATAAATAAATAAAAAATAAACAAAAAAAAAACAATTTTATACATAATAATAAATGCGCTAGAAAGCCTGACACCTTTTCAGTCGCTTTAGGTCTAACCCCAGGGCTATCTACAGTACCGGTCGGATCTTGGATGACAAGTAGCATAGGCGACTGAATTGAACAATATGGCCGCCGAAAGCGCCACTGATGGGATTGATTTGCTCTGTTGCCGCTTTCTGTCAGCCGAGGACGACACTGGCAGTACAAAATTGCCAATGTTTCTTCCCTTGGAACACTTTCAGGATACACGAATGTGTCGCTTTTTTTTTTGGGAAGCGCATAGCTTGGCTGAGTAATAACTTTAAAAACCCTTTAAAAATACTTTTATAGATAGTAAAAATTTGCCACGCAAATCTACGTAAAAATTAAAATTATTATTTTGAAAACCGCTACTATCTGCCAATAGACGTCGCGACTGACGGTACAAAGATGCGATTTGCTTGGCCAATTCCCGAACAGATCTCCAAGAAATGGGCCAGTCGCGGCGGCCATTTTGTCTACTCCACTAATATTGTTGTAGGTCGGGCCGGGTGGTTTACTGGCCATGCTAACGCATAAACGTTAGTAAAATCGAATCAGAGAGGGTGCTTCTGTCTACTCCATTCTAAATTCTTATAGTTTGCTAGTAATTTACTTGCGACGGACATTTCTGAAATCAACTGTTATAAATATGGAATGGATTTATGGTATTAGATCGCCAAATAAAAATTGTATGATAGTTGCCTAAAAAGTTACGAAATGTGATGGTAAAATAACAAACCCAGTCCTGACATATTTCGCAACTTAAGTACCGGTGCACACGTGCGGTACCGCATTTGCGGTCGACGCTACGGAACCGCATTTGCGGTTTGGTTTACGTGCCATCTGTTGGGGTACCGCACACGTACCTGCGTCGACGTTGCGTTACCGACCGCCACTCGTGCGGTTGTTTTGCGCCGGAATTCGCCCCGCCCCCCCCCCCCCGTCAACCCAGCGGCACCGCAGCGTTAAAAAAACGCAACTGTACGTCTCTTAGTACCTTGTGTGACTTGAGCGGTGCATACATCCGTCGTTTACCGCAAAAGCGTTACCGAAAATGGCGTCCAATTTCGAAATATACATGGAATTCTTTATTGGGGGAGTAAAGAACTATCCTGAAAAATGAAATGTTGCTGCAGAAATGATTGAAGACTCATTGGGAAGTAATTAAAGAACGTATCCGAATTTTTTAGTTAATCTGCAAAGAATGTATAATATATTCCCCTGGTACGTCTTAAATCATTAAATGAATGTACCAAATATTGTCGCATAGCTTTGAAAATTTATTTTTTTGTTCACGAGGTAGGCGAAAAAGGCAATATCGTCTCGTTGGTTTCAAAATATAATTTTTTGCCCAAAACGTTTTCGCACTAAGCCTGTAACCGGGCTAAAACTAATTCATGCAACCTAATTTGAACTTATACCTCTCGAGTTACGTGCTCAGGATATAACTGCAAAATAATTAGCATTCGTTAGTTTTAGTGTCAGGTTACGGGTTTCGTGCGAAAACCGTAGCCGTTATGTTTAGGTTACGTGACCGCGATGGACTGAAATCTTTATTTAAAGAAAAATTTACTTCACTTTTTGTTACACCGCAGGACACACGTTGTAAGCCAAAATCCCATATTCTCCTTCCCCCCCCCCCCATTAACACTTTGTACCGTGACGAATTTACCATTCTGAAAAATGGAGGGGAAGTAAGAGAGTTTATGCAACCACACCACCCTGCTTAAGGTTGTGCTATCAAGGTTTATGACAGCGACAGCCGTTTGCGCAGAAGCCCGCATATACCTGCGTGCCAGAACACACACACACACCTTTCTTCCGCCATCTTGGCTATCTGCCGTAACTTTACTCATGCTCACCGGGCCAGTGACGACAAGAACGCTTAAGGCAACCAGTTAAGAAAGTCGTTAGGTTCAATAACGACCCAAGCCCCGGCACGCCTCATTAATGGCTACTCCGCCTCTCGCTCATTCTGGGATAAGTTAGGGTTACGTGTACGTCGGTTGAGTTGAGTTGCAAAACAATGATGGCGTAAGCAGCTGCCTCAGAACTCAAGCCAAGCGAAACATTTCAAGATGGCGGCACGACGCTACTGTAATACTGCTGCTTACAGACAAAAGAGTTCCATTGTCGTATACCACGTTTCGGTTGTGAAATGGACGAGACGTTTGAAAATTTTCTGGCCTGGTTGGCACTACGACGATTGATACAAGTGTGCACATGCCTCCACTTTAGCGAAAGAAGAAGTTTGACAACAGTTTTAAAATGGGGAAGTTTTACCCTTACAGTACAAACACTGCTGGTTTAAAGTTGGGGATAACATTTGAAATCTTTTAAAGGCGCCTTTTCACCTTTTCAACTCCTAGATGCAGCACCGTAGAATCTTCGAGCAATGGAGGAGTGACACAAGGTAGTATTATTGTATATAACTCTATGCTGGAGCCAGTAACTGGGATAGCTGCAAGGGTCACTGGAGGGGGAAAAGAAGAGCGTCATTTTTGTCGATTTGTTGGCAGATGTTGACATTTTTAATCAAGTGGAATCTTTATTTTCCGATTACAACCTCGCAGCGTAAGGGGCAACGTTTCTTTAAGCCTACGAAATCTGCTCTCAAAGCTCTGCCTTGACTAGAAGTGCCGTTGTTTAACCCTCCATTTTAATCTAGTGCCCCTTGCAGCGATATCTCTTGTAGCCAATATGACGTCACTTGACGCTGCTCTAAAGAAAGAAAACAGCGGTAAATTTTAAAAAAGGAACAACACTTGCCACGAATTTTCATAACTAAAACGAAATCACGTAACCCACATCAGCCGATTAGATAACGGAGAAGCTGGAACGTGGATGCTGTGTTTAGAATATGGGAAACGCTATCGAAATGATGAAGCCTGTAAGAAGACGAAACCATCCTACAAGAGAACTATTTCGTAAGGGGAGCAAACAAAACGAATTTTCGAATAAAATCTGAGAAAAATAGCATGGTATACAAAACTCATACAGCCTATAGGTTTGGATGAAATGAGTCCAGTTATTGCATTTGGACAATTTTGTACCTAATATTCTTTGTGACGATTTTGCTTCAAAGATTTAGTTGGAGTATGCTTTCTTTCATTAGCGTTTAACGTGAAATTACGTGCACGTATACACAATTTCTTTATCCTTGAACTTTCTTAATCAATTTTTCATATTCGTCGAAATAAACCCTTTGACATTTTTAGGGAAGGTAGCGGAGGGGGACAACTGGGTGGACACATAAAAATTTTGGTAGGGAGTTTTCAATCTCGCCCACACTCAGTATCGCCATTCAGAGGCGTAACTTCAAAATTGGGGCCCGGAGGCGTGAGTGCAGTGGTGGGCCCTCTTCATAATAAAAAAAATCCAGTTATTGCCACACAAGATGAGAGCATCCAGTTATTGCCATACAAGAATGAGGCCGCCCTCATTCATAAAAGAAAATGCAGTTTTTGGCAAAAGCCCAGTGGGGCCCTTCTCCACCCCACCAAAAAAAAAATGCAATTTTGACACACAAAGCAAGATCCCAGTGGTGGCTGCTCCTCCCCCCCCCCCTCCCTCCTCCTTCATAAAAAATATTCAGTTTCTGCCATACAAGGAGTGAGCCCAGTGGAAGAGCCTCCTTCAAAGAAAAATACAGTTTTTGCCACTCAAGACGAAATTCTAGTAGAGCACAACCCCCCCCCCCCGCACCTCCCCCACTTCATACAAAAAAATAAAACAATTAAGTTCTTGCCGCACAAGATGGAACTATAGCAATAACTTACTTTCTGATACGTTTCGGTTAAAAAAAAAATTAAAATGGGGTTAGTTTGGGGGCCCCTAAAGTCGGTGGGCCCGGAGGCAGCTACCTCCTCTGCCTTGTTGTAGTTAGGCAACTGTCGCCATTGCTATGCTTGGACATAAATCTTCAAAACAGAACCTCTTATGTACAAACTATTATGACACTGGCTGTTGTCTTTAGAGTTCACATTGTTTGTATTCGCCCAATTTTGTAGGCTTGCGCTAATCGTCGTTGTCGTTAATTCGTCGATTCAGCTTGCAATTTGGTTGAACGAAACAGAAAACATCGCTTCAAAATCCAACTTCGTTTATGAAACGGTGTTCGTCGTTATTTTGCGTGAGTAACAGAGTAGCTTTTGCATTCGAAAGTTGTGTATAGTGTACTTCTTTAAAAGACATTTTAAAACCTTGAGTTATTTATGAACGTTAGCAGTGCGTGACGAAGACCAAACACCAAAAACGCATTTGAGTCTTGCAGTGATTTTGTAGAACTTCTCAGCGTGTGTGAAAGTAAATCTAAAGAAAGTTGGCCCATAAATATTGCATCATCCAGTTTCTAAGATCTTAAGCTACTTGGTGTTTGTGTTTCTGCATTGTTAATGTCCTTGCAAATGGCAGAATTACGACTCAGTAAGACGACGCTAAAACGCTGATAACGCTGTCAAGAAAGAAAACAAGGCTGATAAAATAAGATGGAAGGTGTTGCAGCTCAACCCTTTCCTCAGCCTCAGCTCATGGTAACTAGTGGCCCTTAACTTTAGTTGTACCTAAAACCCAGCGGTTCATTTTATTCAACAAGAGCATAGCGAGGCTGAGCTTCAGTTTCCTAATGAAACGAAGAAAGGACACGTCAGCACACTGATGATTTCCATCCACACTTAAGATAAATTTAGCCGCAATTTAGGCCTATAATACAAAGCACAGAATTGCAGAGATTGTACATAAGGGAGCGATTTACACCAATAGAGCAGTGACACGACGTAATATTATTGTATACAATTCTATGCTGGAGCCTTAATGGGTTAGCTACAAGGGGCACTGCGGAGAGAAACAGAAGGGCGTCATACTGAAGCCGATGCTGTGAAGAGTGATTTCTTAAACCTAAAACGCGCGATTTTTGTTGTTGGAGAAAACAACGTTATTTTAAGCCTAAGAAATCCGCTCTTCCGTTGTTTTCCCCTCCATTTTTATGTAGTGCACCTTGTAGTTATGCCCTCCAAAACCCATACTGGTGCCAATATGGCGGCAAATGTCACTGCTCTATACAAAGTAAGAGAATGTGCAAGGGTGCCCCTACATTTTGGGGCTCTTGGGGCTCAAGCCTCACCCAGAGGCTGGTTGCCCTATACACGCAGAAAAAAAATGTTGAGAAAAAATGCTGCATGCGTAAAATGTAAAAAATGTCAGCTCTTTCTTTTCCAACATGGCAAGGGATGGAGCGGAGACTTCGCCCCAGTCTTTGCTGTCGTGATCGTAGTTGAGCAATGCCCCAGTGCACGTGTCACGTTTTTTCATGCCGTTGTTTCGTGTACGGTACCATTTTTCCCTTTCATAGTTCTCGCGATCCCCTCCCCCTTTTTGCCGTTCTGTGGAGTCTTTGGTGCTAAAATTAGGACTGAATTTGTATTTCGCGTTGCAAACTTGGTGGGAGTTCTTTTGTATTTGATCTCACTATATACTTTGCATGTAAAATTCGTTGGTTTCGTTCTCTCTTTAAGATTATAATGCCACTACACTACTTTCAACAAAAGTCTTTGAAATGAGTCAAAATGGGCTTGGGAATTTCGAAAATAGAATCGCTCATTGCATACCTCTACTAATGCATGCTCCGACGTTAAAAAACGTAGACAGGCTTATAAACACTGAAATGAAATAAGTTCAGAACAAAACGAGGTGAAATGATTTCTTTTGTGTCATTATTTGCTGTACAGGACGAGCAAGTTTGCTGCGTAGTTTTGCAAAAGTTAGTCTCTACGACTTGCCGTATTGCATGGGAGGATTCCTTTGCTCGCAGACTGCCCGCTACTCTGTGCCGTACGCGTGAGGGCGAGTTTACGTAACGACTCGCCTTTGTCGGTTCGCAACGAAAACAGTCAAAAATGTGAGTTCAGAAGCGACTGGGAAAATTGTTTCGTCAGGAGAAATTTTTTATCTTATTGCAACGGAGTATACTACTCCAAGCATTTACTCAAATGATGTAGGATCTAGCTAATCAAGGTATAGTGTTGTTATGGCAACGACACCTCTGCCATCACGATCAAATTCCAGCTACGAGAAAGCAAAGGCTAGTCGTTGCGTAAACGCGCCCTGTGTCAAATGACACAAGTGACACGCTTGCAAATAACGCCTCAAATTGGCATTTAATAAATATTCAATTCTGTCTGTCTGTCGGTCTCGGTCACATATGCTATATTATAAAATAAAAACTGCAATATATCAGTGATAATAACATGAAATTATTGCAATTGCATGCATGATGCGAAAAAAATATGGAAATGAAAGTTAATGAGGAAAGAAGCACCGAAATTCTGATCGGATAGGATATGTGCACCGATTTGCCTTTATACCCTATCCTATCAAAAGATTTGGAAAAGGTCACTACCATGATAACGAATGTCCAAATCATAAAGAGAACTCAAGCTGCAGCAGGGAACGGGACTTAGTCGGCAGAAATGAGGATAAGTTGGTTAGGGATGAAGGGTGGAACAGTGATAGTTATGACCAGGGTAGATTAGTAGGTAGTGACGCTTTTCTGAAAACGTGGGGTAAAGAATGACCTGCTTCCACCAACGGCTCCAGGGGCAGCACATGTCAGGTACTCGTAGGAGGCGGAACTTCAAATAAAAAATGGTGGCATCATTGCCATGGTCACCAAGGTAGCAACGACAATACCTGCAGAAACAGAAGAAATAATCGTGCGTGGGCAACATCCGAACGTGAAAAACTTATTCTGTGTTCGATTCAAACTGTATATATACTTCGTTACAATAAACGTAAAACACGGATGAAGCTTCAACCTGAATGGCCGATGAGCACGCTACTGGGACGTTCTCGGAACGCAATAACCACGTGTTATACTTAGCTCCACTCGTAACAGCAACCCGTTTTAAAATAGAATGTTGGATTTAAAAAATAAAACTTGATGAGCCAGTGCTGATCTTTCTTAAAATTATTTTAATGTCCTAATCTTAATTGTGATATATTTTAAGCCAATGAATTTTGTATTCTTATCGTGATCAATTTGTTTTAGTGACGCTAAATAGTTTTGATCCCCATGATGCTTTGCGCTTCCTGTTACTTGACGACAGCGCCCTCTGGCGATAAATCGGTGAAAGCTGGTACTTCTTTCGTCCAACTGTTTACCGTGTGAGAGAAAAGGTGGCACTACCTATGGTTATGACAGAGTAGTTAAACCAGAGTTCTCCATAGGTGTTTTAAGGGTTCAGAATAAATTAAGGTGATCAAGCTCCAGAACGTAACCCTCCCAATTACATTTATGTTATGGAGGGGTGAAAAAAGGATTGGGGCCATGATTACTAAAATTGGGATAGTTGGAGAAAAACGGGGAAGATAAATTTCTAGGAGAGAAATCGAAATTAGCACTTGCTCTTGCGTTTGGAAGGATTGGAATGAGGGTTTTTGGTCAGCCAATTATTGCTCTAAAATAGCATGTCACATTGTTGGCATAGCGACCCTCGAACTTACAAATGCTGGTCACAGAATATAGTATTTTAACGTTATTGAATGAGTAAGACAATATAGAATTCAGGGCAACACAGTTGCTAGGAGGGAAGGCAAACTGAGAGAAAGGTCTAGCAGGCAAGGTAAATTGTGGAACAGCTGCATTGCATTGACGTAATTAATGCGTCCAGTGTTCCTGACGAGCGCACAGTGGTCTTGTTAGATCTGTCCCTACACTGCATTGATAAAATATAAACAAGGCCGTCGTAGCACATTGGGCGTCACTGCAATCCCCGGATGCTATACGACGGGTGTTTCTTTATACCTGACTAACAATGAAAAAAAGTCAAAGCAACTATCTGGTGCTTCTAAAGTAGAAAAAGAGACATGGCACAAAGCAGTGGACAGATAATAGTAAAAAGAAAAAAAAAACCAGTAGCCTATTTCATTGCCCAAAACGTTAATCGTTAGTTACAACAACCTGACATATTTTGCAAGAATACATTTGCCTAATATTGTTTTGAAGCCCGACAAAGAATGAGCTACGACAACGAGGTAAGCTATTACAAACTTTAACCAAACGAAAAAGTTAAATTCACGCAAACTGCGTTGTACTATTCGTAGTGACCTACAATGGTGAAAGAAGAACCGTTATAGTCAATGTCACACACACTGTGTAAAGGATAGTAAGAAATGAAGAGGTCTGCATAATTCAACAGATTCGACGTTAAAAAACTCAAGTCGATCACTGTAACTTTTGGCTCGTAGGCCTGGTGAACGATCACTGTAACAACTTAATATAGTCAATGTCTTTTATGAGGTAAGGGGACCAGACTGGGCTAGTCTATTCAAGCAACGGTTTAACATAAACAAGGAAAGCACAAAATAATGTCTTACACCGCTCGTTGCTGCACAGTGTTAACAATACGATTGGGAGGTGTGTTCAGATCACGTCTTGTAAACCAAATGCCCAGACCCTTAACCTTGAATAATGCCCAGTTGAGCCATATCGTGACCTGATACTACAATGGTTAAACAATGCTTTAACGATTTCTGAACACATTGCCCTCGTTTATCGTATAATACCCGCAAAATGGGGGCAATATGTTCAACAATAGTTAAAGCATTGTTTAACCCTTGTTGGCAACAAAGGGTGGCATAACTCTGCATTGTCTTGTTGGCAGCATGCCCTCATTTATTGAACGTATCGTTACAATTGACTCTCGTGTCGGTGTATTTTTATACGATCTACGCCTTCAGCAACAAGAGCAAACGAAGCGGCGCTCTTGTTTATTCTATTATAGGATCAATGGGCATTATAATGGATAATAACCGAAAACCTCGGGACATTATAAACCAATACCCGCGGGTGCTGGCGCTCCCGTGTGACATTGTTTTATAAGCCATCGTTTTTCGGTCATCATCCTTAAATATATGCTTTAATAGTTCATTGGACAGAAAGTAATTCAATAAACGAAACACAATGAGCCCCCTTTGTCAATAGCTAAGAATTAAAGACTGAAAGCCGACGGTTCAACAAGAGTTAAATAAATAAAGATGGAGACCTATTTACATTATATGTCAGACTGCCTGAGCGAAGAATCGAACGGGCCATGTCAGTATGGCTCAGCGTTAAGGTTTATGCCTTTGGTTTCAAAGGTCGTGGGTTCGATTCCTTACTCAGGCAGTCTGACATATAAGTCCAAAAGGCAACGTAAATAGGTTTGCATCTGTAATATTTATCTGTATTTATCAGCAGTAATAGCGGAATAAAATCACTTGCCATCATGAATCTTGGAATTGAACCAGGATCTTTGGATTGACCTTGCAATGTCAGCTACCGGATAACTAGTCTAAGTCAGTGCTATGAAGATCGCATGTAACTTGCCATATGAGTAAAGGTTAGCATTATGTAATGCGGATTGTGAAGCTGAGTGAAACTGCCAAAAACTCGATTCAAAAGAAAAA
>JAHWFP010191957.1:0-17989 GCA_023313725.1 Lithobius niger | reverse complement strand
CCTAAATAAAGTCCACTTAGTAACTCAGCATGTGTTTAATAACATCGAAAACGTTTCATACTGATGATACTGAACGTTTTATGTTTTGCTTTTAGTTTATTTTGGTTTTAAATTAAATATGTGTGAGCCTTCAATAGCTAAGAAAACCGCAGTTATTGTTTAATTGGACGGGCTTACTTTTGGACTTTGTAACCATCTTTCTCTTTACATTTTTTCTTTTTCGTTTTCCTCTTTTTTCAGTATTTTTAAAAGGTGGCAAACTGATGATATCAAATTGTGATCGGTGAACCATCGTCGATGTAATTGCCAAATATTAGCACGTTTTCTTTCTTTCTGCAGCAGTTGGCATTTCTACGTGACAGTTAACATGTCAACGGATGTCCAAATGGACGAACTGATCCTGCTCACTTTCAGTAACCATATGGCCATGATTATGGCTACTGACCATAATTATGAACAGTAATCATTTCGATTTCAGCAAAGCGGCATGACCAGAAAGGTGTCCAAAAAATAAATAAATAAAAATCATTTAGCCAACTGTTTTAGTGTTGACCTCCGTAAAATCATGCCTGGGCTGAGATATTAAATTTCGTAATCCGTCAGTGAATGAACAAAACAGTGCATCTCTGCATTTGCGTATGAGATTTGTGAGAATGTTTGGCATTGCTCATTGACAAGGATTCCTATATGTTTCGTTCAAGTTTCTAACATGAAAGCAGTATGGTAGCAAAATCGCCAATTCACCAGTACAGTATAAGTATTATAAAACTGATTTTGCACTTAGCGTCTTTAAAACGCCTTCTAAATCATATGCAGTAATAATCGTACTGTAGTAATGTGTCTAAGTACTTTTGAAGTAGATTTTTCGCATAGCGTTTCTGCGTGGCTAATACAGAGAATTAATTTCTAATGAACACTTCGCTCCACCTAAGTCTGATGCCATGGCTTCTTTTGCTAGTGACGCTCGTTGTGATTCACTATGCCGATGATTTACGAATTCCACGTGCTCTTATTTGTAAAAGCTGAAAATTTCAGCAGCACCAGACCTAGGGTAGATTAGTAGGTAGTGACGCTTTTCGGAAAACGTGTTATAAAATAATACCTGCGTCACCAACGGCACCAAAAGGCAGCACTTGTCTGGTTCTCGTAGGAGGTGAAGCTTGAACTAAGAAATGACAGCATTGTTGCCATGGTAACTATGGTAATAGCGACAATACCTGCAGAAATTGACGAAATACTCGAGCGTGGGCAACATCCGAAGTTGAAGAACTTATTCTGTGTTCGATTCAAACTGTATATAGTTCGTTACAATAAACGTAAACGGAAGAAGCTTCAACCTGAACGGTTGGTGACCACGCTTCTCGGTCATTCTAGGAACACAAAACCGTGCGTTACACTTAGCTCCACTCGTAACGACAACCCGTCTTAAAACTGAATGTTGGACTTAAAAAATAAAACTTGATCAGACGCTAGTCTTTCTTAAAACTATTTTAATGTCCCAATCTAAATTATGGTATATCTTAAGCGATTAACCTGGTATTCTTATCATGATCAATTTGTTTTAGTGACGTTAAATAGTTTTGATCCCCGTGATGCTTTGCGCTTCCTGTTACTTGATGACAGCGCTCTCTGGCGGTAAATCGTAGAAAGCAGATACTTCTTTCGTCCAAATGTTTACTGTTGTCACAGAAAGAGTGACCGAACCCATGCACCGGAGCTATCGGATGAGTCATACACCGGACCAATCGGATAAGCGGCTTAAGAGAACAAGTTTGGCCAAACAGAAGTTAGACAAAAAGACAGACAGACCACGTGAAGGTCCGTTAACGAAGCTACAGACATTAGCCGGCAAAAAAAAATGTTTCCATCGATTAGACATTAGCTCAAAATAAACTTGCGCTCAGACATTGATGACTAACCAATAGAGCAGTGACATTTGCCGCCATATTGGCACCAGTATGGGTTTTGGAGGGCATAACTACAAGATGCACTACATAAAAATGGAGGGAAAAACAACGGAAGAGCAGATTTCTTAGGCTTAAAATAACGTTGTTTTCTCCAACAACAAAAATCGCGCGTTTTAGGTCTAAGAAATCACTCTTCACAGCATCGGCTTCAGTATGATGCCCTTCTGTTTCTCTCTGTAGTGCCCCTTGCAGTTAACCCATTAAGGCTCCAGCATAGAGTTATATACAATAATACTACGCCGGGTCACTGCTCTATAGGCCATCTGCATTCCAGAGGCCATCTGCCCTACAAATTAACAACAAAGCAAACTCAAAACAACAAAATGCACCTTTACTCTAACACAATTGACCTGGCCCGAAACGACCAGTTGCCTCCAAAAAAGCCACTACTGCCCGCAAACGCCTGTCATTGCGTGACCCTGTATGAGGGTGCACGCCCAAACAATGTTCAGACGATCTCAGTAGTCTACAACAATGCTTGTAACAATGCAACAAGCTTGATACCTTCATCTCAGGCCTGGAGTACTGAGATCAACAAAAGGCCAACACGAGCACAAAAAGAACGAATCGTGCTGAAGTGCCTTTGCTCAGAACGCTTGGCAGTACGACTGTGCGTCCAACAATGTTTGCACAAAAACGAATCCTAATGCTGATTTTCTCCTTCAGCGAACAAGGACGATGTTGCAATAACAAAGACAGTGAAGGCGCTTTTCAATTGTCACGCGACTGGGTGATATATAGGTTATTACCAGCTTTCCGAGTACTGAGATCAAAAATGTGGAGCGGGACCTCGACATTGTTAATCTCAGTACTCGGAAAGCGGGTAATAACCCATACACGAAATTGGACGAATGGCTGCAGTACGATACGAACTGCGTACCTTTTATGGTTTGGAGCCTAGGGGTATAACGGGAATGGCGTGGGATGGCGCGTTTAAGTACGAAAATATTGCTATAGTCATTGTTAGTATTGTCGGCATCGTCTCTCATTGGACGGCAAAAGTTCGGACAATGACAACGTGTATACTGACGTGCGTGCCTAGACACACACTAGTGTAGTGAAAATCTAAACAACGTTGGCAAAGAAATTGTATACACGTCCCATTCACGAAAAATAAACCAACGTAAAAACAAAGCAAAATAAACAAAGCAAAAAACTGGTAAAGAGGCCACCAAGTTGAGAGTGGTTCGGCCCTTCAAAGGAGCGATATCAACACACCAAATCTAACGAAATAAAACAAATTACAACAAAATTAAAACCAAACCAAAAACCTATAAGAGGTGACTAAGTTGAGAATGGTCCGGCCTCTAGGCAAAAGGTAGTAGCAAAGTGTTGAAAACAATTTCTTCTTGACGTGCTACTTTATAACACATCTGCACGGTAGTGGAGTTGAGTCTAATATACAATTAAAAAAAAGGACTGATATATCAAAAACCAAAACTGGTAAATGGGGCCGCCAAGTTCTGAATGGTTCGGCTCTTCAAAAGAGTGATATCAACGCACCAAAACATTCGCCTACTTAATTGCACCGCACCATTCGCACCAATTGCACCAAAACATTCGCCTACTTTTGACGTTAAATGAAAACTTGAACATTGCTACCGAAAGTAGCAAGTTCTAGTTTTCATTTAACCTTCAAACTATTAAGCGGTGCGATTAACTTGGCGAATGTTTTGGTGTGTTGATATCACTCCTTTGAAGGGCCGAACCATTCGGAACTTGGCGTTCTTTTAATTAGTTTTGGTTTTTGATATGATTTTTACTATTGGTGGTAAGACAACGGTTTCATTGTTGCAGGAGTGTGTCTTCATGATATAAATCCACTGGTGCAACAATGGTCCAAAAATGAAAGAGTTATACAAGCCAAGTAAGCTGTGTTTATGAAAGGCGCTTGGCTTTTTCTTTTCTCCTTTTATTCCTGACCTCTTCGAACACAAGGGTATAAGAAAGGAAACAAAGCACACCTTCATTCACGTGTTAAACAAAACTATCTTAACTTATCACTCACACTTAATGTTTACAAATTAAGGGCGGCAATTTATGTAATGGTCTTAAAATCTTACCATAAACTCTAAGTTTAATGCTTTGAGAAATAGATTCCAATCTTGTTTTCACAGTGCACGTGTAAGTCCCAGCATCCAATAATGCAGCATTCGTAATGGTTAGTGTGTTATCGGCATGGATCATGATTCGTGGATCGCTTGACACATCCAATGTTTCGTCTTCGAATGACCATTCGATGTTCGGATCCAAAGAAACTTCGTTGATTACTTGACATTCGAATCTTACTGTCCGACCTGTAGAAATTTCGTATTCATCCTTAGTCCATGGAACAAGCCGGGTTCTAGCTGGGGAAAGGAATAATAAAATATGTTAAATACTAACTAGAAAAGTCAACATGAGTTGGAAGGACACATGGTTTTGTGTCGAACATTAATTCCTCACGTTTGGCGATGCCATCGGGGACCATTGTGTCCCTGGTAGTCTAACCTTGGTGGTAAGGCATTCCTGACCCCAACCCAATTCCATCAACCATTCATCAATCTCTAAAGCCAAGCCATTGTCTTCATTTAAACTTTTAACCTTTTGTAATTCATAATTTTTAGTTTTATGTCGAATGGGAGTTAGCAAACCTCAGGTCCTTGCCATGCCGATTGCATTTGCAACAAATATTTTTTTAAATTATTTTTAGGATTGTACATTTGACTAAGGATGATTTAACCTGCATTTTCATTTCTTTTTCCATGTTTTTATTGTTTCTTTTTATTCATGTTAGCTGCTCTTTTAATTTCGGACTGGGTATAAGTGGAGGATGAGCTCCCCTTCTCTGTCCTATACAGTTTTTTTGCTGCATAAATGTTATTATTATTATTATATTCCTATTCATTCAATAGGCGTTGATTTCAAAATAAATGTGAGCTGTTTTGAGCTAAGGTAAAAATAACCATTTTAGTTATCAACTACAGGTTTCTTACATTTTTTCTAATTTACAGGGAACAACTTTTTTATCAGCATGCATATCTCAAAAGCTTTGGAAGTAATCAAAAACATTTTCGCCAAGTGTAGGCTTGCCCTTAAAACACATAAGTGCTATAAATATGGAACGGTTTCATCCAGTAAATACAATGAATGGGTACCACAGGGACTGTTTATTTACCATGAAAGGATTTGACAAAAACACACATGAATGGTGAAAAAACGCACGCTATATGCCTTATAAATACACAGCAGTTTGCAGTAGTATGATAGTGCTATTTTCGACGAGATAGAGAGAGAGGACTGACAAGATGGCCCCCATGCAAACCGGAAGTGCAAACCGCATTTTCCAAGCGGGTGGTTGCCATGGTAACCGGAAGTGCAACCATTTTGAATGACATCACGTCCTATCGGAAGTGGAACCGGAAATGCCGCCATTTTCCTAAGATTGCAGGTTTCAGTTTCAATTTCCGAAATTATTTAAAATGCCCATAACTCAGGAACCGTTGGTCCCAGAGCAAAACGGATCGAAATTTGGCCACCCTTGCGAGAACTCCACCGGGGGTCCCACCCAACTTATGGCCCACCCAAAACTGGGTTACTCGAATTTTGGGAGTTGGCCCACCCCAATAACTCGAGAACCGTCAGTCCTAGAGAGAAACGGTTCGGGATTTAGCATACCCGGGCTGCGCCCTATATGTGGCCCACCCCGGGAATCGGGTACCATCATTTTTGGCAAGTTGGCCCACCCCAATAACTCGGGAACCGTTGGTCCTAGAGCGAAACGGTTCAGGTTTTAGCATCCCTTGGCCCTCCCCTACGCATGACCCTCCCCGGAATTAGGGTACTCGATTTTTGGCAAGTTGGCCCACCCCTGAAACTCAAGATCCGCTGATCCTAGAGCAAAACCGTTCGTGATTTGGCTTCCCCGGATGTGCCCTACGTGTGGGCCTCGTCGAAAGTTGGGTGCCGTAATTTTTTGCAGGTTGGCCCACCCTGATAACTCGGGAACCGTTGGTCCTAGAGCAAAACCATTCGGGATTTGGCTTCCTTTAAACCCCAGACCTCGGCGACTCCATCACAAGGCTGCCACTGAGTTCATTTTTTGGGTTTCCCCCGTATCATCGGGTACTGAGCCGCCCCACCACCTCAAACTGATTAGTACACCCTTCATCAAAATAATACAGTACGTTCAAGCAATATTGCCCGCACAGTACCTCGTCAGCCGCTTGTATCCTCCTCGGGTTCCCGACGTTTTTCCTGTTTCCGAGGTAACTGTAGAGTTCTGAGGGTGGCTTTAAGCCGAACGAATCGAAGTACAAGGCGCACGAACCCCCCTTTAGGTAATACGTGGTCCAGTGAGATCCGTCCCCGTCTCTCGAGTCCTGCAGGTTCAGTATACCGCATTTGGACGCTCTGGGACGCTCGGGGAGAAAGTCTTTCGAATAAACTCCTCTAAATGTGCGGATCCTCAACGTTTTAGCATATCCGGCGAGGTCCAAGTTCGTTAAGGCCCTGTTCATGGGAACCCCGGCTTCAGATAAAACCCTCGACCACACCGCGGGACTTTTTTTCCCTTCTCAGTCCCCCGCCCATCTTTGAAGCGGCTAGGGCTTCTATCTTGGCGTTGTGCCGCTTTATTTCTTTGAGCTGTCTCGAGTTGGCCTTGGAGTCATTGATGGCTTTGGCTATTCCCGCTGCTCCTCCTCCTACAGCTCCGAGGGCGGCGAGGATTGGGAGGAGCAGGAGAAGAAAGCCCCCTTTCCGGACTTGGGTACGCGAGAATTTCAGATTCAATCCCTTGCCCGTAGCTCGAGCCTTTCGAATTCTTGACTGCTGCGTTTTGGTGACCGGTAGGGATATGTTGGTCTTCCGCTTCAACTGGGAGTTGGACAGACGAACGCTCGGTGTTTTTCCGGCCTTGAGTTGACGAAGCATGCCCGCTTCTGGGAGACCAACAACTGAAGGGGAGTCGAAGAATACATGATTGATGGACTCGTTTATTTATCTCTTTTTCGCCCCACTCACGTCACGACTTCGACTTTGCTCCTGTCCAACTTCAGGGTCATAAGCCGGTCGCTGATGACCAACGTGTAGCATCGGGTGCTGCCCGGCACTTGAGCTCCGAATTTGATTCTCAAAGTCACGTCGATCACGCTCGATTTAAGCCTTTTGTTATGTTTCGAGCAGTCAATGCAGATTAGGGGAAAGATCTTCCTGAAGCTCGCGACGTCGAAAGCGGGCCCAGTTACCGGTTCACCATAGTACTGGTTCCTGAAGTTCAGCAAGTGTTGATACGCGTTCGAGATGTTCCCGCTGGAAAAATCCGCATTCATGTCGAGAAACGGATAACGGTCCGAGTTCAGTGTAACGTGCGCATCCGTTAGGCTGCAGTGGTCGAAGACTGCCGGATTCTTTTTCTGGTCCATTTCCCTCCCGGTCTGGAATCCGATTATCACGTATCTCGTCGTGATCAATCTCCAGGTACAGCTAGTCATGGAGTACCGAGTACCAGTGTATGAAAGCCATGGGTATTGTGATCCCGGCCTCCACCAACCCATACAGCCTATTCTGCTGCGCGTCCGAAGGGGTTACGTGGGGAAGGCGCCAGGACACTTGCTCAAGTATAATGATCTTTCCCGGGGCTACTCCGGTGTCTCGGAAGACGGCATTCGTGCCCGCGGCCCGCATCAAAATCAGCATTTGCTGAACTCCGTAAATCGCTTTCGTGTAGTCCTCGAAGAACCCCAGCAGATGGGAGAGGGGGATGGTATAAGCGAAGGATCCTTTCGGGGAATGGGCACTTAGAAGGACGTTGCTCTTATGTTTGAAGACGGTATTCGTCCCATCGTCGGCCGTACTGGTGCTGGCTCAGTCCAGAAACCATCCCCTATTTGCTAGGTGGGTCTGATTTTCCGAGCCGTAGGAGACGATCCCCTTAATGGTGCTAACAAACCCCGGGTGATTGATCTCGTCCATGGTCCTGTCCCCTGTCTGGTACTTGATGTTTGAAAAGAGGTGGGGTATTGCGTTGTTCACGAGGGCTATCTCGTCAGTGGCCGCGTAAGCCGACCCGTCGCTCACATTTACAAGGGCACCCTTCACGAACAGGTAACTCCGGTAGGGATGGGTGAAGAGGTCCTGGTTCTGCACCACTATTCTCAGTTCCAAGTTCACGCTGTTCAAGTTCATCCCGACTATCGGGGTGTAGTCGTGGTAATTGTGCAGGGTAAAAGGGTCCTGGACATTCAGGTATCCTTCTACGGTCTCCATACCACGTTGGAGATGAGGCTCTTGAGATAGACCGCGTTCGATTGAGTCAGCACTTGCCGACGTTTAGCTCGGGATTCGGTAGATTGCGTGGGCTGTTGTGTGGGGGATGGTTTGTTGGGTATGAAGTCCAACATTTGATCGATACCCTTTTATACGGGAAAAAAAATTCCAGCTGCCGCTTCCTCAAGTGCAGTCTCACGGTCACGGTCTCGCCCCGCAAATTAAGCGGACGATCATCCTGGTCGGTCAGCCACATTCTGATTGAGTGAATGGCGTTGCTGGTTACCGATAAATATATCAAGTTGTGGGGGATTGCACTATCTTGTATCCCGGTGCGCAGTTCGGAAAGAACGAGTATAGGGTCGGTTGTCTCGACCCGTTCACGTAAGAATTGCTTACCAGATCACAGTGTACCAAGGCGGAATTGACATCGAGGACGTTGACCGTGTTCTGGGCGATGCTGATATTGTGTACATACACTTCGGGCTCGAATCCAAATAACTTCCCCATGGTTGTGGAGAAATCAACCTTGTATTGCATGCCCGTGATATGCAGCTCGCATTTCAGAGTATTCGGGTTGGTGCTGGTGCTTCTTCAGCTCCCCGTAGACGTATTTTTTAATCACTTCCAGTTCGTAGGAACCTTCCAGGATGACGAGTTTCGTCCACTGCCTGCCGTTGTTGACCGACAGACAGTGGACGAAACGTGCCCGACTTGAAGGCTTTCTCGTTCGGGATGGAGTTGTACGTCTCCAAGTTGACCAGGGCGATCTCCCATCCCTCCGCATTGTCCTCGAGCAGAAGAGGAGTCGAAAACCTGGTGGTGAAATCCGCGGTGTTCGAGGAAAGAACTATGGAGGAGGAGGGCATTGTTCCCCACACGTCGCACGAAACGAAGGTGGTCTTGGGCATTTGAAAGTGCCCTTTATTGGTTATTTTTTCCTAACATCTCCCAAACTCTTCGACCAGCTGGCCGTGCTCAGCATCCGATAAAAGACCGTTGGCGTTCAACTCCGCGTAAATGTGCACGGTTTTCTGGTCTAGCGAGGTGTTCCCCGCATCTCTCGAAGCCCTGATCAGTTTCAGTCTTTCGCTCAGATCGTTCGGGTCATTGTAAAACCGGTATCCTTCCCCTTGTCGAGCCGGTTGCTTCGATTGCCGCCGCTTAACGGACTTAACCCGCGTTGCGTATCCTTCCCCTTGTCGAATCGGTTGCTAGGGTCCCTTCTCCTTGCCAAACACCGGTTTAATGAAGGTCGCGTACTTGTAACCGGCGCTCGATTTCAGCCTCTTAGACTCGGGATCATGGTCTCTGTAGACCACGCTGCTTCTCCTGAGAATATCGTGATAATCCAACAGACTCAGGTGATCGTCGGTTAGTTTACGGTTTCTTGAGCATGATCAACTGCCACAACTCGTCGGTGCCCCTATACTTTTTCATTCCCACTACCACGTCATCCCCTTCGAAGTCCACATCCGCGGAACCTATCCTGTACCGTTTACTTTCCGGATCGTACCTTATACCGAAAGTGGGGTCGGTGAGCATCTCCCTAGTGGTGAACATGCTCAGGTACTCGGTAGCCAGCAGTCCTAGTTGAACGGTGTCGAGCAAAGAAGTCTCTTCCTCCAAGTATCTCATTCGAGCGCTCGGTGTTATGGCTTCGATTTGCATGAGCGAGACGGGAGGTGAGTGCTCCGATAGAGCTAAACAATCGTCTCATCGCCCTGGTATAAAAAAGCCAGCTTGGATTCCGAGTCTTCCGTATCTCCTCCATCTTCTTCCCTGTTGTAGCCGGGGCCGGTCGCGGCTTCCAAGGCCCTCTGAATGATCCGAAGTTTTTCCCCGTGCTGTATGTGTTGTTTCTGTTGCCCGGCTTCGATGGCCAGCAGCTCTTTGATCTGGTGCTGACATTGAGCGGCCGCTTCCTTGCTGTCTATTGCTTAAAGTTTGGTCTGCTCTCGGATGGGGTCCGTGATCGGTTTGAAAATCTTCGTCAGGTGCTTCGACTCGGTGGCCCTTTCGACTTTCGCGTTGAGAAATTTCCACTTGAGACGCTGTTTTAAAGCCTTTAACTGTTTGGAGAACAGTCCAGACGGTGCTGAGTTGCCATGGCCTTTTATTGAGGGGAAAAAAATCGCGCGTCCTCGTCAACCCAAACACGCGAGTTCTCGTCAACCCAGACGCACGTCCCCCCCAACCCAAACACACGCATTCTCATCAACGTCGAGTTAAACTAACCCGTTTCAACTCGGTAACAGACTCAATCCAACATGCGGGGATTAACGATGTTCAGCACACGCCCGGCGATCGCACTGGCAACTCAGGTTCTGGTCAATCCCGGCTTTGACGACCCTTTTGAATTTGTCAAGCCAACCCCCTTCAAGGTCATTTTTCTAAATTCACAATTAAGAACAAAAGGAGCAGCCAGCCCATAACCCCCAAGCTCCAACTTGGATAGAATAATCCGGCTGCGGGCTCACCTATTCCGGTAAATCCACGGCTGGGTAGACGCCCAGCTCGTTATATCCTTTGGTCGGTAACGCTCGCACGTCCTCGTCAACCCAAACACTCTCGTCCACGTCAACCCAAACACACACGTTCTCGTCCATCCAAACACACTCCGCCACTGCCACACACCGTCGGACCGCCACCATCGATGGGGTTTTAGTACTTTAACGACTCACCGAGTCAACTGATACGGCCGACCGTTCCGTAGAAGTTCGCCCGTCCATCGTTGTTTACAGGTGGTACAGCATTTTCCACGTTTCCGTCTTTCCACGGTGGTGGGAGGGTGAGCGGCTACGCTAGGCCAGCCGTATCGGCGTTTAGCCCGGTTTGATGTGGTCCCCGATGAGTGATAAAATCCGCAAAGGGGTACCCCTTTGAGTTGTAAAATCTCGGCAAAACTCTGGGGAAACACCCCCAGAAACCACCCGTAATGGATAGAATTTTGACGTTCGCGAACGTGTAACCCCCGTTAATCGTTAGATGTGGGGTGGGTCTGGGTTTCCGGGTGTTTCCAACGTCGACGTCAACATCGGGTAACAGACTCAATCCAACATGCGCCTGTATCTCCCTTCTCTCAGGGGTTTGGTCTTGTCGATTGTTAGGAACCCGTGCGAATCGGAATTCCAACACTCCCCGCAGGTCCGCTTAAACTCTTCGAAGCTCATGTCACACCCGACGTGGTTGTTGTAGACGTGCCTGAGATTGGCGTCGTCTTGCCTGAAGAGAATCAGGAGGTTCGCGTTGTCTCGGACTACCCTCTTCGGTATCCTGCTGTATGTCTGGCACAGGTAAAAGACGTCCAGGTTGGCGTGTCGACCGTAGGCGAAGTACCGCTCGGTCCAGTCCTGTTTCTCGATCATGCAGTCATCGAAGAGGAATACGGTCTTCTTGCCAGGGTCTAGAAGCTCCTTGGGTAGCGGTACCTCCTCGCTGTTCAAGCAGAACACCGCGATTTCTGGGCAGGTCTCGTCGAAGGCCCACCTCAGCCTCTCGTACTTAGCCTGAAACAGGGTCTTGGAGCATACGTGGTGTCTGCCGTATTCTAACCAGGCCTCGTTGCAGAAAGAGGTTGAGGACGAGGTTCGTCTTCCCGCACCCGGCTGGACCGCAGACAATGCACCGCAGCAAATCGGGGAATCTGAGCTTACTCCGAGGCGTCTTGACCTTCCCGACATTTTCACCAAGGATGTCATAATTGATGAGTTTCATTATTTAAGCCTTTATTCGGTTTAATAAAGGTCTGAAACGCATTTTAAACATGAACTGCTTGAAGTGCAAACGGGACAACGACACCCTCGACTCCAACCTCGTAATGACGTCGAACAACCGCCTGTTGTTGAAGGGCAAATGCGCGAACTGCGGGACCAAGAAAGCCCAGTTCCAGAAGGGCTGGAAGCGGGGCAAGAAAGGTTCGGTTCTGTTTAACAAGATCATCGACAAACTGCCAGTGGAACTCTACATCCCCGGGTACAGGTACTGTGGACCCGGTACGAAACTCGGCAAGAGGCTGGCCAGGGAAAACGTCGGCAGAAATGCTCTAGACAAAGCCTGTAAACGGCACGACCTAACCTACGTCGCCAGCTCCGATCTGGAAGATCGACACCGAGCCGACGAAGAGCTGGCTACCGAGGCCCGGAGTATACTGCTGTCGAACACCGCAGGGTTCGGTGAGAAGGCGGCCGCTGCGGGTGTTGTCGGTGTGATGAAGGTTAAGGTCAAGTTGGGGATGGGGCAAACACGATAAAACATATAAATGAATAAAAGATCGGAATGGACGCGTTAGTCCAAGAACTGCACAAACCGGCTAGGCATCAATACCCGAAGCGTAGAACGAAGGCCCTCGGCGTCGATGACTTGTAGCAAATCGATCTCGTGGAAATGATCCCATACTCCGGCCTTAACGGGGGATACAAGTACCTGCTCACGCAGATAGACGTGTATAGTAAGTTCGCCTGGGTGGAATCCGTCAAATCCAAGAGTATGGGAGACGTTGCGACCACCTTTGAGAAGATGCTGGTCTCCTCCAGGCCCAGACAGCTGCAGTCGGACGAGGGGAAGGAATTCTTCAACTCCCGATTCGCAGCCCTGACAATACGGTACGGTATCAACCACTGTCGTACCTTTTCCGAGACCAAGGCCAAAGTGGTCGAACGCTTCAACCGGACCCTGAAGACGGCTATGTCGCGCAAGATCACCCGCAGGGGCAGCTACCAGTGGCTCGACCTGATTGGCCCACATCTACACCGTGCACAGGACGATCGGGCTAGACCAAAAGACGTGGTTCCGGGTATTCCACCGACAGTTCGATCATCGAATCTCTCGGCTGGTAAACCCAAGTTTAAAGTCGGGGACGAGGTGAGGATATCCCGCGTCACAAAGGCACGTTCGATAAGGGTTACCTGCAGAACTGGACGAACGAGGTATAAGTCGTGGACAAAGTGCGGAAGACGAATCCCATTACGTACGCCATGAGGGATTACGACGGGGAGGGTACCGACGGTGGGTTCTACGAGCAGGAGTTGCAAAAGATGCGGGTTCCGGACCTGTTTCTGGTGGAGAAGGGGTTAAAGATGTGGCAGGCGGGGGAAAGACCAGTTACCTGGTTAAGTGGCGGATTTACGGCGATAAGTTGAACAGTTGGGTCGATAACCTGGACTTGCTGGGATAGTGTTGCGAACAAAGTGTAAAAAAAAATTTTTTTTTTTTGCATATAAATGCTAGGAGTGTACATTTGTTTTCAATCCTTGTTTGTAGTTCCGAATATGTCCGCAAAGACAGCCTTCACCTGCACCTTTTGTTCGGAGGTTTTCCCCGACCAGCGGCAACTGGTCGATCATCTTACCGGATGTCGCCAACAGAGAGACCCACAGACGATTTCCGTTGCGTCTTGCGTCATTCCATCTGCGAGGAGACCGGGTGCGAGAACTGCACCATGGAGCCGCCAACCTGCGACGACGCCTTCGAGGGTAGCTTCCGGTGCTACGAGAAAAACTTCGTGCGCGACGATGGCTACGCCCCTCTTCTTCGAGTTCCCGTACGCCTCACGTCCTGCGCCAAACCCGCCATCGCCCGAATTCTTTTCGCCTGCCTGACCAACCTCGTGTCCTGCAAGTTCCAACTCTGCTTGACGGTGAGGTTTACCAGAGCCGGGCAAAACCTCAATACCGGGTTCTGGAGCCTTTACGTCAACGCTCCCTCGGTTCACGACATCCCCACCTTACTCTACGAGGCCTACGAGAAGATCCAGCACGCCGTTGACGCCTTCGCGGGAAGGGCAGCGGCTCGGTCGTCGACGCTGTGACGGAACTCCAGATTAAGCCGGGGAAGTACGCCCTGTTATGGGCATCATCCTACATCCCTCTACCCCAGCAATTGAGGAAGAAGCGCCAGTTCGTCGTGAATGTGGAAAACAGGACGGACAACCGCTGCTTCCTGTACTCAATTGTGTACCCAATTTTCAATTTGTATAGCTTAAAATGTAGGTATTAACACCAACCAGGGCCTTTTGAACACTATTTTGATGGGACTGGAGTATTCTCGTCGGTAGAGCTATTATTATTGTAGAGCACTGGGCAGAAATCATTAATGTTGTTGTTGGGACTCTATGCAGTCACCTGGAGATCGACCACTGAACCGATTTACAAGTTCTATAAGTTAAAACGTAGGTATGGACAAGGCCTAGAACCTTTCGCAGGCTATTTTAATGTAACTACAATATTCTTTACACGGAAAGCCAAATGGGCTAGAACTTTTGCTCTCACCTAGAGATCAAACCAATGAGTCGATTTTCAATGTGTATGGCTTAAAATGTAGGTATTAACACACCAGGGCCTTTTGAACACGATTTTGATGTGACTGCAGTATTCTCGTCGGCAGCGCAATTAATGATATAGAACACTGGGCAGAAATCATTAGGTGGAGTAATAAATTGTTTTAAATCGAGCTAAAAACATGAAATTTGGTACACAATTCTTTCTTAACAGTAAAAATCCAAGCAGCAGTGCCCCCTCCCAGGGCCTTGGGCAACAAATTCTTCCAGATCAAGCTCAAACATGAAATTTGGTGCACAAGTCATTCTTAGCAGCATAAATCGAACTAGCCATGGAACCCCATGAATTACTCCCAAAGGGGCCCGCACCCCCTGTGCCCCCCACTGAGGTTTGACCCACACATTTGTGCAAATCGAGCTAAAAGCTTGAAATTTGGGACACAAGTCATTCTTTGCAGTACAAGTCGAAACACCATGGAACCCCATGAAATAACCCCTAAGAGCCCCCAGCGCCTTCCTGTGTTCCCCTCGTTGAGGTTTTACCAATAAATTCTTGCAGATCGAGTTAAAGCATGACACACAAGTCATTATTAGCATTTCAAATCAAACCAACCATGGAACCCCCACGAAATATCCCAAAGGACCCCCTAGTGCTCCCCCGTGTCCCCTCTCTGATGCTTGACCAACAAATCACTGCAGGTCGGGCTAAGTGCTTGAATTGTGGCACACAAGTCATTCTTAGCAGTACACATCGAACCAGCCATGGAATCCCCAATGAAATATCCCCAAGGCTCTACCCCCTTAACGCTGCGGCTTCACCAACAAATTATTGCAGAACGAGCTAAAAACATGAAATTTAGTCCACAAGTCCACATAGAAGTGACGCATCAAATTGAACTAGCTATGGAACCCCGTCGAGATAATATACAAGGCACCAAACCGGTCTCCCCCCCCCACCCCCGCCGTGCCTCCTCCTTGAGGCCTGACCAACAAATTCTTGTAGATAGTGCTAAAGTAATGAAATTTTTTACGCAAGTCATTGACAGGTTGTGTTCCGAACCAGCTCAAAAAAGCAAAGGTTATTCCTCCTCATAAATCTGGTAATGTTAATGATTTTTGTAACTATAGGCCCATTTCTTTGTTGCCTGTTTTTTCAAAAGTATTTGAAAAAGTTGTATATAAGCGTTTGCATTTCTTTCTGGAAAAACACCATCTGTTGAGTGACAATCAATTTGGTTTTCGCAGGGGTAGATCTACAGTTCAAGCACTACACACTGTCGTTAATAGGGTTATCGAAAACATTGAACTAGGTAACTTTACCGTGTCTGTTTTTTTGGACTTATCCAAAGCCTTCGACACAGTAGACCACGATTTACTTTTAAAGAAGCTTTCCTCAATTGGTATCAGAGGTGTTACTTACAATTGATTTAAAAGCTATCTAGTGGGTAGAAAACAGTTTACTGATCTAAATGGAGTTCAGTCTCCACTGCTGGGAATTACTTGTGGAGTGCCACAAGGGTCCATCTTAGGCCCAATACTTTTCTTGGTGTACATTAATGATATTTTTTCTTGTAGCAATCAGTCGTTCGTGGTTGGCTTTGCAGATGATACCACATTAGAATATTCCGGAAAAGATTTGAATGTCCTTATCAGCCACGTTAACTTTGATCTTAAAAGATTTACCCACTTCTTTGATTCTAACAAATTGTCATTAAATGCAAAGAAAACTAAATATATGATAATGGGTTCGAGTCAAACAATTGCGCAAATTGATCAAAATGAGTCACACGTCATCAAAATCTCGGACGTTGTACTCGAAAGAGTGAGAAATGTTCGTGTTTTAGGAATTGTCCTTGATGATATCCTTTCATGGACACCACAGATTAGCTATGTGTGCAGTAAAGTTGCCAGGGGATGTGCTATCCTGTCTAGAGTGAAAGGATTTGTTCCATCTAAATTATTAAGAATTCCATATTTTGCATTTGTCTATCCCTTAATTTTATACGGGATTACTGTTTGGGGTGCAGTTTCTAACTACAAGCTACAACGTATTCTTGTACTTCAAAAAAGAGCAGTAAGAAGTATTGCTAAGGCAACTTATGACTCCCACTCTTTGCCTCTGTTTAGGAAGTTTGAAATTATCAAGGTTGCTTAAATTTATCAATACAATGTTTGTCTTTATATGCACAGCCTTGTTTACGCTGCCAGCGAAACTCGGTCTTGCTTCAACAGACTTATCCG
Organism: Lithobius niger; assembly: GCA_023313725.1. NCBI lineage: Eukaryota > Metazoa > Arthropoda > Chilopoda > Lithobiomorpha > Lithobiidae > Lithobius > Lithobius niger. The sequence goes on along the minus strand of JAHWFP010191957.1, from coordinate 1,255 downwards.
TGTGAAAACCTTCCACGATTGTCACGACTACAACACCCGTAATGGTGATAAGCTCATCTTACCAAGGTGTAGAACTGACCATGCAAAACGCAATCTCACCTACACGGCTGTAAAAAACTGGAACTGCCTCCCTCTAAGTATCAAGCAGGTGAAAAATACCAAAAAAATGTGCGTTTACTTTAAAACAGTTTCTTATACATCTTAATGAATAGATGTATCTTCATGCTGGTCTCTTCTTAATATGTATTCATTCTTAAATTTGCTAATTGGGCGTTTCTTTCTGAATTGTAGGTTCTCCTATTTACCCATAGACAATTATATGTGTGTTCATATATTTATATTGTTTTAATTTGTTTTGTTTCACCACGTTAAGCATTTACTTGTTGCTAATACTGTATCTAGGATCTCATTGTCTGTTTTGTATTTTGTTACCATATTATGCTTTGACGTTTTGTATATATATAATGGGTTCTTCCCTATAAAACAGGTTCGCAAGAACCTCGGGAAGTTTTCCCTTATGTTTTCACATAAAAATAAAATTCATTCATTCATTCATTCATTCAGCTGTAGAAATCAATCTAGCTATGGAACTTCCGCGAAATCCTCCAAGGCCCCTCAGTGCTTCCCCCCTATTCCCGCTCCATGAGGTTGATACCCGAAATATTCTTGTTGATCGTACTGAAAGCATGCATTTTGGTACACCAATAATTCCTAGCAGTAGAAGTTGAACTACCCATGCATCCCTATGAAATACCACCAAAGCCTCCCCAGCATCCCCCCTCCTCTCCTGTGCACCCCATGAAGCATCATTGACCAATAAATTCTTGCTGAACGTACTAAAAACATGCATTGTAGCAGTAGAAATCGAACTACATACGGAACCCTATAAGATACATCCACCCCCAAGTGCATCCGTGTTTTCGCTCCATGAGGTTGATAATCAACAAATACTAGTTCGATTTGTGCTGCTAAGAATGAATTGTACACCAATTCACGTTTTAGCGCCATCAGCAAGAATTTGTTGGTCAATGACCTCGTAGTGGTGAGTATGGTTGGGGGACGACAGGGCCTTCGGTGGGTATCTCGAGAGATTTCATAGCTAGCTCGATTTGTTAGCTAAAAATTTAGATGTCTACCAAATTTCATGGCTTTTAGCTCGATGTTTATGATTAGCACAAATTCTGACCCGCATCAGCTGTACTACACCTGAAGATCGAACCAATGAACTGATGCTCAACTTTTACAGCTTAAAACA
>JAHWFP010191955.1:0-13409 GCA_023313725.1 Lithobius niger | reverse complement strand
CCCCCCCCCCCCCCCCCCCCCCCCCCCCCCCCCCCCCCCAATCGTTGCTCCTTGGAATTGCAGTTCAAGTTATACTTTGTTTTTTCGAATGAACTCGAATCCTTTTTTATTTGTGAGTTTTCACAGCTGTAAGTTCCACAAGGATACAAGCTCTAATGCTTTTTTTTCTAAACGGCAAAGCTGTTTTTTGTTCAGTTATTTGAGCTCTTATGTAGGAGTTGGTGCAAAGAATATTCCTGCAAACAATGGGTGACTAACAAGTAACAATGACATTCGTTCTACAAATATGTTTGACGATATCGGCAACAATGCGCTAAGATTGTTACTTTAATGGCTCTTCTACTAACGATTTTCTAACGACTATCCAAGGTCTTTGGCTTCAACTCGGCAACAATGCGGCAAGACTTGCCCAGCCGGGCAATAAAGCCAATAGTCCAGGCAAAATAGGGTCCGTCCCAGAACAAATTAGTAGACTTTGAATTTTCGTATATGTCCTAGATATTAACTCCCTCTACAACATGGGATGGTCTCACACGTTTTCCGACACCGGGAAACTTCGACATCTTGGAAAAATGTACCATATATACCCGTGTGCGCCTGTATCTCTGCAACCAGTGGCTCAATTTTTAATTTTGAGATGGAAAAATGCTCATAAAATTTCAAGGAAGAAGTATGGTTATTTAAGAAAATCACTTAAACCCAATACGTTTGGCGTAATTTATAGGAAAATGGGGTAAAAACGTTTAAAATTAGTATGTATCGCTAATAACTACCTTTCATCCCGTTATAGAAGTTGTAGCACGTACATAGAAGTAGCACGTACTATAATAAACTACTACATTGTTTAAGGTTGTATCACCAATACAGTTTAAAATATCACCCCTTTTGCGGTTATACACTGTCTTACACTCCGTGGTTACTATAGGTTCATTGTCATGTTATGTAATATACTATCCATTGAGAAGTACTGCTGAAACAATTGTTTAACACCAAACGGCTACAAAAACGATTATACTAACTCATGAGGAGCCAAACTAGTGACCAAATCATAATTAGAACAGGATAAGCTCTCGCAGTGTGCACACATTGTAGAGCAACGAAGACCAAATGTTTTTGCAATTGCATGGCACAAGATTTAAGAGTTCAGCTGGAGCTGGGTCCTTCGTAGTTGCTATGAGCCAGAATATATTGCCGTATGCCATCTAGCCCCATGCAGTCGGAGACAAGCCATGCTTGAATTTGATGATGGCTCGCTACAGTACTGGTAGGTACTGCAGCTCAAACTTGCACCTACATTTGAACATGCTGCAGCACGGGTGTAAACAAGATTTCGTTGTCTGTACAGGCTCGTACCAGTCAAATTTCAGTAGAGTGCCACCAAAATGACTAAAAGCTTCAAGAATATTGTTAGGATTTGCAATGACATTGGTAATGATAGGTAGGAATAATGCTTTCGTTTTTCCTTGAAGATATATAGCCGATGTGTTGTCACATGCAGTTACAGCATGTAGAAATAGTATCACTTTTTTTGGTTTCCCAAAGTTCAGTTGCAAGAGCAATAAGCAAGACCAACAGATCTGTTTGTTCACCAATGACGACAATATACAAATGACGAGTTAACTCCTAGCACTGTTCACAACCATTGTATCTGCTTCACCGGGTGCTTGCCTCACATTTATACCAGATGACTGAAGTTGTAAATTAGTTCCGCCATGAAAAAGTTTCGTTCTTTGGTTTTCGCAGGAAGTCGGCATGCTAAGTTTCTGTGTACAGACTGGTGGTGATTACAATATCAGCAGATGTTGATTTGGAGGACCTGTACCTTTGTTTTTCTCCTTTTGTTGTAGGATACACCCCATATCCATCAAATACAACCAAAGTATTTTTCTCATTGTGCTGCTTTAGCTTTTGACGAGCACCCATCCGGAGCCATGGCGGAGAGAGGAACAATTTTGCTAGGTAAATCCCATCGGAAATTCCTAGGTTCTTTTTACATACCACAATCGATACGAGCACGAGACATCACAGGGTCCTTCTCTTCCTGAAAATGCCAGGGGTGACATCAGAGAGTGACTGAGCTGAAGAAGCAAGTTCGTAGTCCAAGTACTTCTGTAGATCAGCACCTCGCTGCAACGCAAGTCATCCAATTAAAAATTGTTGCAGGCTCACAATCTCTACATCACGCACACAGCACATTGAAGCATGGCTGAAGACCTCACCTTGTCATTTCTCGTCAGTTTAACTTCAGTAAAAGGCTTTCCTACCACACAGCACATTGAATTCCTGCCCACTTCAAGGGCTAAGTCACAGGTAATAAGTCTTGTCTGCAGCAGCTCCAGTTACTAATGCCACCAAAGATGGGCCACGTACAAAGGTTGAGTGCGCTGTAAGCCAACCAACAAAATTCAGAATCCGTTTGGTCCCTTGACAGTTGACCCTCATGAAGTTATGCATTAGGTGCCAGCATTGACGCCTTTAATATAATTTAATTACTTCACTAACCCCTATGTCCATATAAACGCGTTTCTTGATGCTGGTACAAGCAGAAAGAAAACTGATCCTTTTTTTATTTTTACTTTAAACCACATTAGCGTAAAGAATAAAATACAGGCACGATTTAATACTACGCTAATTTTTATTTGCTGACATGTTTGTGAATTTGCCAACTGGAAAAAGTGAAGGTAAAATTGTGTCTTTTTTTTTTTTTAACAATATTTGTTATAAAGATATTTTGCCGGCCCCCAGACAGGCCGGCTAAAAATGGTTTCTTTTGCTGTAGAAAGTACTATACCTGGCAATTTTGGCATTGCTGTCCCAGTGATGCTGTTGGTTGCTTGAGACTTGAATTGCCACCTCAGTTACCCTACCACATGCGCATGCGTGGTCCTCCCTATATAAGTTGGCGGCTACGAGGGCACGCCATCTCTTTGTCTCACGTTCCAGTCAAGAAGGTGACTCGTGAGGGGAGGCAGGCCTGGGATTAAGGTATAGTACTTTCTACAGCAAAAGAAACCATTTTTATGCCATGACTGTGTTAGCAACATCGAAAAATTCCGAAAATGGTTTTAAAAAATTCACAACGAAGCCCAATGAAGAAAACGGAAAACAGGTCAAGCGTGCAAAATGGGTGCGCCTATGTGAGTCTGATGAGCAGTGACATGCTCTGGGGACAGATCTTTCATCAGCCCGATAAACAGAAAATCGTTTGTTTTTTCCCACCAAAGATTTGACAATGACTCAACAGGTTTGCGAAATGGAAATGTTATATCGCCATAGCATTTGAAAGTTATTCCACAGCGAAACTATTGCACCCTACCTAAGCATTTAGGCCTGACACAGGTAACTGATCTAATCTAAGCTTGAATAATAACAACAAAATAGAATTTAGTACAGTAACTCTACTGCGTAGAGGGAAGAAACACATCCACTACAGAACCAGTAAGAGTCATTGCTAAATCTGCGGTGAGAAGAACTACATAAGTACCAAGTTTTGAATTAATAACGATATTGGAGAACGTTTGTAGCCAATATGGGCCATCTGCAATTCTGCGTGATACACATACACTGGTTTGTGAGTAAAATAATTTACTTTTGTTTGTTGCATTTATATGCAATGACCATTTTATCATAAAGAAAATTCTTTATTATGAAACTTTATCACAAATTCTCGCATAATACAAACTATAATACAAAACACTACCCAAAATATCGCAAACTCCAAACTGAACAATACACAAATAAAATTCTACAAATGGACAAAGCAATCTTAAACAATGTAAAACAAAATGTTATCTCTTAACATATACACACGTAACACAAATGAGGAGGTAAATTTCCGAAAATATCTACAATTCAAGTAACTTATTTACAGAGCACTACTCTGAACCGTTTTGGAGGTGGTGAGCACGGGGTTTCCTGTAATAATATTCTTATTCAACACAAAAGTAAATTCAGCAGAGTTGTATGTGCTTTAAAAATAGAATAACGAACCATCGCTTAACTTTGGCCCAAAGTTTTCTGCTGTGGTAAAATTTTACATAATGTTTACAAATCATGTTGACAACTATTTAATTTTGTGCTTTTGAGTGCCAACCAAGCATTACAAACACTTCAGTTTAGGAGTAAGAATTAGCAAATAATAGAATATTTGGTTTTGATTTAACCTTACCATTGCAAACCAAATTAAAGCAAATCGCACACAAATAATAACATAAAATCAACAATTTTCCGAATACCAGTATTTGATTTTCATTACAACAGGTCTACTTTTGATGGAAACTAACTCTCAGTCATGTTTACTGTGGTTGCAATAAGTTACAAAAATAAAGTGGTTTTTGTTTTGCGATTATGTAATACTGGAAATGTGGCTAAAAGAAATAAAATATTTTAACAATGGTAAATTAGTAGTAGTTCCATTATTTTTTAAAACTCGTTATGAATGAAGGGAAATTGCTTAGTAAGAATTGTGCCGAACAGCAGCACTGCACACAATTAGTGTGTAGCCGAACTGCATTGACATCCAAATTATGGTTAATCGAGAGTTTAGATGAAATTAAAATTAATAAAATACCTAGATTCGTGATAATCTAGTGTGCTTCTTTGAAAAAAAGTACCTGAACTTAGCTGTCATTAGTAAACTTGATTACAGTGCCAGAAATTAAGTTACCAGAACATGCTGTGCCAACTAAACATGAATCTAGCCAGTCTATGCTTCATGTCTTGCAATTGCTTACTCCCCCTCACCTGAATAATACAATCTTTCATCTACCCCTGCTACAGTCAAAACTTGTTACAATGAAACTCACGGGGGTACAATTTTACTTCGTTATTTAGTTAAAAACGCTTTAACGAAATATGAAAAACTACAAAAAAAAATGTTATGTAAACTAATTTAGTAAAACTGCAAACTCACATAAAACAGTTCTTTGTTATGGTTTCTTAAAACCAGTCAAAATAAAACAGCTTCACCATCTTTTACTAGGCAGGTGTCATGCGTTTTGCACATGGCCGATAATTTTCCTTCTTCATAGAATGTTAAAATCTTATTGTTGGTCCTTTAAAATCATACTCCAACTGCTGTATAATACTTCAAATCCTTCGCAGTTCTTTTAATCGTTGTTTTCTCGACAAAACATTTTCGTTTGCACAACATTGTAACAAAGTCTAATATAGGCCTAGTGTTAATTGGACAGCGACACTGCACACCAGACATGAGTGACCGCTGAAACACGATTGCCAGACATGAGTACTGTAATTGAGACAGCTGTAGCACGAACACGGAAACATTTAGTTTCTCTTATTGCTAATTGATTTTCACAATAGTTTGTAACGAAATTTGAACATTTTCAACCAAACTCTAGTTTAACTCGGATAGGGACAAGAAAATTATTTCGTTACAACATATAATTCGTCATATTATATTTCATTATAGCGTATTTTTAAATGAATAGAAATACTTAGGGCCAACAAAACATCACATTTTTTTTCATTAAATTGTGTTTCAGTATAGCAAGCTTTGACTGAATTCACGGTTCATAAGTAGGATACCCCATGTTCGTTCTCCACCACAAGATTTTCCGTCCGATATGCTAAGCAATATGTGCAGGCAGTAATATTTATGGCGAATTAATACAGACGAAAACCAATTTCCAAAAGGCAATGGAAATCGCTAATAATTTTCGCTAATCGAGCCCATTTGGCTTTCTATCTTGCTTGTCACATCAATATTATTTTTAAGCAGACTACAAAAGTCTGGAATCGTCAAAACCTTTCGTGGAAGGGCTTCCACTTCAAACTCAAGTGTTGGTGGAAAGAATGAAAATCTTGGAACAGAAATGTAACAGATGAGGGGTAAGTCACAATTGCATAAATCCAGGCTAAGGCCATGCAACACCAATAGAGTATGCTAATGACAGCATGCTAAAGACGATGTTAAATACAGCAGAAGACCACCACAAGCCCTGAATCATCCTTTTCTGGAGCACCAAACTCTGATGACTGATTGAGGAGCAAGGTTTCATTCCATAAGCAGTTAATGCACACCAAAAGTTAAGTCCATGCGTAATGAAGGTAAATTTATATGTTCTCCATCACTTCAAACACCCACAATTCATGAAAAAAAAATGCTAAAAATGTCCTAAACTTAACGGAACAAAAAAAGGAAAAATGTATGGGAACCCTAAATCGAACCAAACCATTATTTCCAACTAAACTCTTACGAATCGGTGCAAACCAAACCAATATTTTTTTATGGTTCTGACTCACACAAAAAATCCAAAATCGAGCTGAAAACTAATGTTAAAATAAGCCGTTAGATTCCCTGGTTTGAAGGTATGAAAGGTAAGGCCGCTAGGGAAAGCTTATTTGCCGTAAGAAGGATACAAAGCAGTTAAGTGGAATGGATGCTATGTAAACTCAGATTACCAAGTATTTGATGTGCCAAATTGAGTTATCAGTGCTTTAGGTAACAAATTTAGTTGCATCTTCAATGCAGTTATTTTGCATTGTGTATTTAGTAAACTACAAAACCCAACTATCATTTCAGCACTTCACTGTGTAAAGTCAAGCCTGTGAATCCATGCTGGCTGACCATTTTGAATTACAACAGTTCTAATTATTTAATTCTTGCAAAATTCTTTTTAAAAATATTTTAAAATTGTACAAAAATACTACGTTAAACAATAAGAGCTTGACTCTATTGTAGCCCCACGTAGCACACTTTATTGAGGTGAATGTTATGTCTGACACAATGTTTAAAATCTGTACTTTAATGCAGTTGCTCATGAAGTTTGCAGGCTTACAGGGGATATTGCCTTGGGTTTTGCATCAAATGTGGTAACCATGAGGATACGAGACTGACAGGCTGCAACCCTCTTCTCCAAAATCTGAGTTTCTTTTTCTAAGACTTCCAAAAATCCAGGATCTTCAACATCCATGTTGTCCTGAACATGCACTAAAACCAAAGATTAATCTCAATTATTAAGATGGATTTAACATAAAAACGTCAAAGTACCAGGGGCACTTGGTTGATTTGGGTTTCTACACAGATTTCTCCACAGGTTTCTCCACAGATTAAAGTTATAGAGCCTGCCAGCCACGCAAGCCCAGTGGCGTGTACACCATAGTCAGACTGGCAGGTGCCAGGGGCCCACCTGCGTTGGGGGCCCCTGCTCATCCACCAAATGCAAGCAAACTAAAAGTAAAGCTTTAAAACCATTGCTGAATATATTGGGTCCAGAGTTAAGGATTTTGCATAATTTCAATGTGTATTTTCAAAAAAATTTCTCAACTTCTGGGGGGCATCCCCCCACACCCCCCTCTGGGCCGCACTATTATCAATGTCTTCCCACACAGGGCCCACCTGTACTATTGTGCCGGGAGCCCATCCTAGTTTGTACACGCCACTGATGCAGCCCAGTGCGCACGCGCACTCCTCCTTTATAAAAGCGTTGCGAGCGACCGTGTGTCATCTTTTATTCCTCTATAGTGCTCAGGTGGTGACACAGAGGAGAGGTAGGGCTGGTGAAGGTAATATATTTTCGTTTAGGCAGTAGAAACCCAAATCAACCAGGTGATCTTGGTATTTTGACGTTTCTATATGCCAATGAAAATAGTCATTACCTGGAATTCTAGCATTCCAATAGACCTCGTCAAAGCTGTGGAGGGCACCACCTGACGAGTCCCCTAGGGTTGCGGGTTAGTTCCTCCAAAAAGTTATTAACTTCGCAAAGCAGATCATTGGTGAGAGTAGCAGTTGATAGCACAGACGATTGCAAGTGCGTAAGGGGTTGAAGAACATACCCGCCAGCAACTAAAAATCCTACACGATAACATCCATTGGCCTGTGAAGACATGGCCCAAAGGAATGTGAAGACAAAAGCATTTCTCAATGCCGTAGCTCAGGTGACATCGGAGACGGGGACACTACTGTGGAATGCCCAGGACATGGCTCTAAGGTTGTGGGTGGTGTCTTGGATGTTGCTGCTGACAGAGTGGAAGTCAAAGGCTTCATAAGGGTAGAATGATTGTTCCTATCTAGGTTGTGATCAGACATGCAGATGTTCCTCCACAGGTCTTGGCGAAAGAAGGAAGTGCAGGGTGTTACCTCACGAAAAGTCTGCTGCTTGTCCTTCGCAGACAACCTCGTAGGGTACGAACAGGACTAGGATGATGCCGAACGTATTCCTTAGGACGTGAGAAGAGTCGGAACAGCACAGGGAAAGGATCCTTTAGAAGATTGAGGAATGGTCAGCTAGGGCGAAGGACACGGACTGTACCCTGTTACAGCAAATGCACCCTGCGAGCGAGATGACAGTCATGCAGGTTAGACAGCTGAGGTAATACGAAGAAAGTAGTTTGTAAGGTGACTTACAGAAAAGAGTGCGGAAAGGAGTGTCCCGTTACCAAGGAGGATGCCGCTGGTCCTGAATAACGTGGTGAGAAGTGTTGTTGATTGTCCCAATAAGGGAGGCTGGTGCGGGAATTGGTCACGGAGGCCAAAGCCAAAACCAGTCACAAGACCACGATTTTTGGAGACTGGATCTGAAGTAGAGGAAGGTTTTGTACAGGAAGCAGTCCGGAATGATCCCTTCAACAGTTTTTAATAGTTCAGGGAGTGGGCTCGCCGAGGGATCAGGATCCCCATGGAACGGAGAGCCAGGCGGATCGGAAAGGGACGGGTCCGGTGAGCAGTAAGAATCACAGTCGTCGTCCGCAGGAGGAACGAGTAGACTTGGCACAGGAGCTGGCGGAACGGAACGTGGTGGCGGATGATCTGGAATGGTAGAAGGACCAGCATCCTTAATCGATGGACGGTGATGCATGGGGATGGAAGCAAGCTAAGACGAAGTCTAGGCTGAGACAGGTGCCTTCCGCTTGAAGGTTAGGAGGGAAGGGTCCATAAGAGTATGCACTTGGGACGAGGTGAGAGGATCGTCAGTCTGTTGAGTAGCAGAACGTCCCGTTACCGAATACTGAGAGGAATGCGAAGACAAGTCCAAAGAAGTTGCGGTCCCACGGAGGAGGCCAGCTTGGCAGCAACCTTCTGGGCTTTGAGTTGAGTTTAAGGTATGCATACCGTTCCTTTGTTCGAGAGAGCTCTTCGGAAAGGGAACGCAGGTCCCGTACCGGCGGAGGATGGCAACAAGGAATCCGGCACGTACCTGCAGTATCGCAGAGCACTGGAAGGGATGGCTCGGAAAGAAAGGGATTCGGAGGTGGAAGCGCTTGTTCCAATAAATCCTGTTCCGTTGTCAGTTCAAGAATTTCAACATTGTCCACAACTGGCAAAGCCTGACGAGACGCGGAACGAGGGGTACGGGACGATGAACCGTCATTCGGCGTCTCTTTAGCACGTGGCATGGGAACGGCGTTACTGAGGAAAGCGGAACGTGGGATGAGGACCGCAGCGGGAACGAAGTGAACAGCACGGCGGCTAGAGAAGAAAAGGTGAGCAAACCGCTCCGCTTCGGCTTTTATATGAAGGAGGCTGCGCAGTAGGTAGCAAACTGGAAGGACATCTTCGATTTAATTTCTCTAGATTGAACAGCATTTTGAGAAGGAGAATGCTATAAAAAAAGTAATGGATATTTTCAAGGCAACTAGAACACTGTTTAGGTGGTCAATCAAGGGTCACAGTTTGTAAACATAATCGTAACTTCGATCGTCTCTACCAGGTGCTTTGCTATTGCCACTAATGTGTAAAAAACGCAGCCAGAACATAAATTTATCACGGGCCGTAGCCTCACAAAATCCTGGAGTTCTCTGCTACTGATATTTATTATTCCAATAATCCCTCATTCTCGATTTCCAGACAAGGCAAATGTTCAAAATCAATCCGAAAAAAGCTTATTAGTCATTCGCATGTAGCAATGGGGGCCTTTTTTGTCGGCTAGATCATACGTATATTTTTTGTCCGTTTATCGATAATAGCGGTTGGATTCCTGGCAGAGAATGTACAAAATGCCAGTACTGAACATGAACATAAAAAAACTCAATGGCGAAACACAACGGCAAAGCACATTTTGAGATCCAGGGACCTCTCGAAAATTATGCCGAGATGGTCGTTTAGCTTCTTGTTCGTTACTAACACGGCTTCACTTGGTGCCGCCATCTTGATTTCGCTGGAATCGTCACCAACCTCGCTGTCTGAAGAGGATTCACTTGAAGATATCAATATGTTAATAGATTTAATTTAGCACATTAGCATTAATCTACCACAATATCGGTATCGGATCAGTATTGATAGAGTGCTTTATCGGTAAGATAAACCACTCCTTTATTATATCCTTATTAATCATTTAACACTAGTCACATGCAAGGTCCATTTCGATCATTAGCCTTAATTAAATACACAATCTCGAAATACTAGCTGACGACGCTCACAACGGCACCATCAGTCTAGTGCACTTTCAGGCAAGAAGCCAGGTGCTGAGTTATCCAGATCACTCGTCAAATCAGTGGTCGTGCCCAGCAGCCAATGAGATCATTTGGCATTTCCTGTCAAACTGAGAGCAGGTATTGAAGATGGAAGGAACAGGATGTGCTTTGAGTAGAATTTTATTTTGACGACCTGTTGCCACCAGTCTCTGAGCGCCTTGGACCAGGATTCTCCAGCAGCAGCCCACAGCCCAAGATAAGTAGAAGTTTGGACTTAACATAATTTTCCCTAATGGACTTAGAATAGTTTCAGTTCAGCTTTAGCTCCTTTAAGAGACTTAAGACCCGGCTAGCATCTCGCAAGGATGCATTTATATAGATCATCCTTGCCCTTCCCTCATTTAATTAAGAGTGTGGGAACTAAATTGGGATTTTACGAGGGAGTACTAACCCTTGAATAAACCAACTTTAATTTAAACCTTCAACAACCTCGTGTGATCTCCCTTACTTTGCTTATCGATTGTGATTTAGTGCTGAATTATTACTGCTTGACAAAACACCGGGCGGCCGGTAAGAGCAAAAATTCGTACACAGTTAAATTATCGTTATCCAAATCATTCAAAATATCATTTCCTTGCCTGTAATCTCACTCCAAGTTCCAGAATTTCATCCTCGTTGAAGCCCAAAAAACTCTCATTGTCAGAGTGCGTATTGGTGTCTGCCATTGCTCTGTAGCGCGCTCATGCAGTCAAGCGATCTTTGTTGCGTGGTTTGAGAAGCTGCCAACAATTACTAGTTAAACCTGTGGCAGTATTCAGTAGACAACAGACCAAAGCCTAAAAACCAAAGACGATTCTGACTAGTTCCTGTCCCTATGACGTCAGAAGTGCAAAACCGTCGGCTCTTAGACCTTCTATACATGACTTATACTCACAGTTCGATCACGCAAAACCAAAAGTCAAAAGATTTTCAAATGTTTTAACCTCGAAACTTGCGAATTTTCGACAACCTTTACTGGTTTGCTTCTTCAGGCAGTTAAGCCACCAGCACCCACACTCAGAATCCTTCCAAACCCAACGAACTTCCAGAATTCAAAACTTCCTCCTCTTCACATCACAGTAGGCCTTCAGTCAGCATTCCAAGCTGGTGTTGGCACTGCTCATAGTAGACGTTTCTTCATCTGTTTCTTCCTGGCATCGACTATGAGCAGTGCCAACATCAGCTTGGAATGCCGACTCAAGGCCTACTGTGATGTGAAGAGGAGGAAGTTTTGAATTTTGGAAGTTCGTTGGGTTTGGAAGGATTGTGAGTGTGGGTGCTGGTGGCTTAACTGCCTGAAGAAGACAACCAGCAAAGGTTGTCGAAAATTCGCAAGTTTCGAGGTTAAAACCTTTAAAAATCTTTGACTTTTGGTTTTGCGTGATCGAACTGTGAGTATAAGTCATGAATTTGAACCAAAGTAGAAATGCTGACTCGACCGATTTTTTCGGTATTCGAAACTTCTGTACATATGATGTAGAGCCAATAAATCGGCTTTTAAGGCAAAAAGGGTTAAAAGAAGAAAAAAGTTTAAAAAAAAAAGAAACGTCACCAGTTCCAACTTCCCAAAAAAATAAAACGTAATACATTTTACTCCACAGCAAAATGTTCACTGCTGGCTTATTTTTTTCAGTAAAAATAAAGCCATTGCTCACATCTGAAAAATTGCGAATAAAAATAAAAAGCCTCGCACCCGCATCAGTTTTTTCTTAGTACCACTCCCAACAATCATTTCTTTTATTTAACTTTTATGGGTCTAAAACAGAAGTTTTACTGTAAATAAATTTGTTCTAAACCTTCAGTTTCAATTTTTATAAACACTGGGAAATACCCCTTTTGTGGTACTTAAAAATTTCAAAATAAATAACCCAAAAATTACATCAGTGATATACCAGAAGTAGGTAACAACAAAAACTTACAATCATAGTTCCAACGCTGTGGATTTGTCATCAGTCTGCTTTTTGCTGCAGTTAACTCTTTTCTTAAATCATCTTGCTTTAGTCTCATATGTAAAATCCTTCGACGATACTTGCGTAATTCAAGCGTCTGAAACATAATTTTTTTTTTTAGCTTCACGCTTAAGCCACTTTTAACGTTCATCCTGGATGTATAATGCAATATGCAAATCTTGTTCCAGATAATGCAGAACACAATTCAGAAAATTGCCGTCAGTTCATCTATTGAACTGGAGCTAAAGACAAGAATTATATAAACTAAAGAATAAATAATTGACTGTAAATTATAATAATTCTTTTTGGACATCAGTTTCTCAGGTTGGGGGCATACCAGTGCTTTGAAAGTTCTGCATTAACATGACATAATGGTCGTCTAATAAATGCTAAAAACAGAAAATCTCTTGACTTTCTGTGACACAATTGCTTTGCGTGATAACTGGATTCTCATTAGGCGCACGTATAAAAGTATACTATCTTTTAATTATAGTTCTTTTTTTAATAACTAACTAACTAGAACAAGTAACGTAGAAAAATAAGTGGATTTCCCCTTTCCTCAGCCTGAATGGAGTAAATCAGTTTTTATCCCTGAATACGAGAATTTTTACAAGTAAAATTTGTTTTTACTAGCCTAAAATACTTACCTTCAGTAATTATGCTAAAATCACTTATACGCTTTCGCTGCTAATTTTTAAGATAAAAATCCCAATTGTTATGTTTCCCTTAACTTTTCTCCACTCCCGCCTGTAAACTTTTCTCCACTCCCGCCTGCCAACAACCCCAATTGATGATAGTCGTCTTACACACCTCAAGTGCGGCGCATGTGCACAGCGGACACCTTCTTGAAATTGTCATAGCGCACACAGTGGCAACAAAGAGGGGAGGCTGGGTGGGTTACTTGGGTAGTATTCAGGGAAAATTTACCCTATTCAGTCTACAGAATGGGGAAATCTGCGTTTTTACCCTAGAATATCTCCCTAATTAATTTTAGCATTAGAGAGGCTTCGACAACTAGGATGGAAGGTAGTTGCTGTCGTCGCC
>JAHWFP010191954.1:5087-25010 GCA_023313725.1 Lithobius niger | reverse complement strand
GCTGTTCCTACCCCGAGTTTTTTCAAGCCCAGTCAGTGGGTTACTTTACTTTACTTTTGGTACCATTCATGCTCGGAAAAATTATCTTGTGCTTCAAGGCCAATTGATTTAACATTGCTAGTCTATTTTACAAGCCGTGCTAAGAGAATTTCACGGCCACACAAGAACTGACTTGAAGCTGGGAACCAAATGGTACCTCAGTATGAGCTAACGTTAAATAAAAGACTGCGCTATGTACGATCCAACTTCCACATTCCAGATATTTTATTCGAGTGGTAAGGACTCGCCGAGCACATCCTTACACCAGGACTTGAAAAAGCGGTGTCTGGCCTGAGCATGGGGTGGAAGGGTTCTAGGTCAATGCCCAACATGGGTTTTCACCCCAGCATGGAGGGGGGGGGGATTGAGGCTTAATGGTGCGTCGAAGGGATTTTGGAGACCCTTCTTTTGCCAATCCTGGTATTCCCAGAAAATAAATAAATAAAACAAGTAGGCCTATATGTTATTTGTTGCCCCCATTAATCTAAGAACAAAAAGGACAAAGAAAAATTTTTAAGCAGGCTAGTCTATCCCCAAAAAATTTTAAATGGGCTTTTTTATGGAAGACTGCCGTTCACATAATTTCTTAAGAAGTATACAAAAAAAAATGTTTTAATGTGCCTTCAGTCTAAATTAGTTTGTATTGTTGGGGGAGGGGGGGGAATTGAGGCTTAATGGCGCTCATTAGCACCAACCTCAGTCACACTGCAATTGTCCGGGTTGCCACTGCACCACACATTAGAGAGATATTAAACCTCGAACCTCTTATTATAGATCCGTACCTCCCACAAAAATTGAAAAACACTGGGCAGAGGGACAGACTTCTAATTGACACGCAATGTCTCGCGGAAGATGGTAACGGCGACAAACACCATCAAGATGATGACAATCAACAAGCAAGTGTCGGACCGTAAGTGGCCGTCGACACAAATGACATTCAGGAGGGACAACCCCCCTCAAAACGAAACAGTGTGTAAGTCGGGAGTGACCAATGTGTAAATGGGCCAACACCACCTCTTCACAGTGACTGCGACAGTGCCTTTAATAGCTCGCAATTTATTGCCGTCTTGTCTGTCCCATAAGGCCTGTCAAAAAGCATGCAACCTCAGACATAGAGTTGAAAAGGCATCAGACGGAAAAAGCCAGAGATCTCGTTCGAGAGGACCAGAAGGGGTCCCCATGGTTTTCTGCTGGCCAGACAAGCGGGAAAGCAGAGCTTGGAGACGTTGTGTCAAGGGGTTCCGAGGGTTGCATTTCGCCAAGAACTCCAGAGCTCTCATGGAATCACTAAATGTGATGAAATGCATGCCCTGGAGGTTAAGGATTGTATTGTTGGGAAGCTGTTATTTTCCTAACAGCATTATTTGTCGCAACACTAAAACAAACACGCACAATCTCGCAAAAATGAAGTTAGTCCACAATTTCCACAAATTTTTGATAGGCCACGGCCACGGAAAAAGTTACAATCGATGACATTATTATTCCCTCCAAGACCACAAGGCATCCATGGAAATGCCAAAGTCACGTGTTGGAAGTACGTAGGGTTTTTAACCTCTAAAACCAAAAATGAAGCTATCGACAAAATAAGACTATATTGCAGACTATATTGCCTACAAGATGAACAAAAGTCCAAAGCCTACCACATAAGCAACGTGGTAAGTTCCTCATATCTACGTCAACCAGAAATTTTAAGCATGGCGTTAATGTTATCACTGAGGCACAAAAAAATCGCTAACGTCTTTTTTGCAAAAGTATAAAGCAGGGCCAGCCATCGAAAAGCTTTGTCGCAGCAGGAATTTAATCGCTACTTAGTAATGTGGGAATGTCGCGATCTTTTGCCATTTGACTCAGTGGCAAAACACGACTTTCATGATATTTTTAACAAGAATCTTCCTAATTTAGTGTTACCAGCCCCTTCTATCCTATTCATTATAAATGTAAATTTGTACCAAGGTTTGGTTGAAGAAATTGACAAACTTTTGTGTGATGTTTGATGGATGGACAGATAAAAATCGTTCTATTCCATACATGGGCGTTAGAATATCGTTCATTGAAAATTGGGAGCTCAAAGTTATCACTGTTGCCAACTATTAGTCCCACACACACAGGTGAAGCTGTTCCGGAATACGTGCATACTGTTCTCATAAAATGTGTCCCGGATGTAAGGAAACTCTTTTTGACAAGTTACCATGACGGAGCAGCAAACATAAAGAAGGCGTCCAGATTCTTAAGAGTTAAAAAATATCAACATTGTATTGCGCACTCACTGCATTTGCTGTTGAATATAGACGGTATTGAAAAAAGCCAGAGATTGTATTGTTGAATTCCTATAGAAGAGCCGTACAATTGTAACAAACTTTGCATTTTCGCATGCATATACTTTTCACGGAAGTGACTGCAGAAGATGTGTTGATGTACTACATACCTTAAGCAGTAATATTACTACATTGTGTGACGTTCTTGACATGAACAATCAGTTTCCAGTAGAAGATGGTGCGCTAGATGAATCTATCAAAAGACCTGCAAACACACCAGCCACTCCAAAAATACATAAACATCAAACACTGAAAAGCAGTTGTCCCACTCTTTGGAATTCGGTGTTGAGCATGATAGAATCCACGGAGCAGTTGGGAAAAGCTGTGGATACACATTGAAAAGATTCGGTAGTGCAGATTTTTGCCTTACGCATTTAGAGCTCGATTTGCCAAGAGATCTGATTAAATTTTTGAAGCCATTTGAACAATTTGTGGACCTCATTGGCATTTCTGGAAATAAGATGTGGACAAAAAGATGGTGAGGACATGATGATTGTAGAGTTAAAACGAGAGGTACTTGCGAATATTGAAAGACAGTGTGTTAAAGTGCTGTAAGTACTTGACTCCGAGAGTAAAAGTTGGAAAAAAGTTGGTACTTGAACAGGCAGTCGACAAGGCCTTAGGAAAAGAAATTTTGCAGGTGAAATCGGCATCGCATTCACAGGTAGGCCAAACAGTAGCAGGAGTTGATTCCATTGATTATGAGCCACCAGCAAAACGTAAAAAAAATTCTTAAGACAGGAACTACTCCAAGAAATTAAAGGAGAAAATGATGGTGGTGATACTGCGTTCAACACAGAAATCTCAAAAATACCTATCGATCACCAGTGTTGCCGAGCAATATGAAGACGTGTTGCAGTTTTGGCACGATTGTTAAACGTGATATCCTACATCAGCTAAGTTAGCGATGGTGTACAATGGCATGGCATCAGGTTCAGTTCCAGTTGAAAGCATGTTTTCTGTATCTGGGCTTGTACGTAATGGTCTTTGATTGGCTCCAAAAACTAAAGATTAGTTTTTATTCATAATAATTTGCAATTTGATATTTGCATTGTATTATTACATTTTTACTAGTAGACTACATTGCCTGGTATATAAAACAGTGTTAATTTATTTACCAAAAAAAAAAAACAACCAGGTATAGCAAATTAAAGCTTCATTTACGCTTAACCAAAACAGCATTATTACGTTTTTACTAATGGGGGGGGGGGGGGGCCAATTGAGGCTTAATGGCGCGTCGACAGCTAGGTCATTAGCACCAACCTCAGTCACAGTGCAGTGGTCCGGGTTGCCACTGCACCACACATTACAGGGAGATTACACAAAACCCGAATCTAAATCTTGTCATACATCTGCACCTCCTGCAAAAATTTACTAGTATGATACATTGCCTAGTATGTAAAACGGTTTTAATTAATTTGCAGGTTTTTTTTTTTATAAAAAAACCAGGTATAGCAAAATTAAAGCTTCATTTATGCACAACCAAAACGGTCTAGTAATATCCTACTTGCACATTTTTGGTAGTCTTAGTCACATCCTTCCACGTAATTCAGGCTAGTGTCCAGAAAAAGGCAAGTCTTGCTGTTTAGGACACTAGTCTGAAGAAAGTGGGAGGACGTGAATAAGACCTCCGAAAATTTGCAAGTAGTGGAATATTACTTGACCGTTACGGTTGTGCGTAGATGATGCTTTAATTTGCTATCTTCCAACCAAAGTAAGACTGAGGGGAGGGGGGATGAGGCTTAATGGCGCGTCGCCAGCTTGGAGAGTAAGACTGAAAGATACTAGGGTAGTGGGAAAGGTCGACGATGATCAGGTTCGGATCAAAAGGCTACTAGTTCAAATGGCTATTGGTTGTGGATAAATGAAGCTTTAATTTGCTATCTTCCAACCAAAGTAAGACTACAGAAATGTCAATTTTTTCAAAATCATGTATAGCATGTATAGCCTTAATTCAGCCAATGGCCCGCCGAATTTTGCTTTAGCCGGTGGCGCCGAGAAAAAATACAGCTGTTACAAAATAAGCCAAACTTTTTCAGCTAGCCGGCCGAAAACGCAATATAATATGACTGAGGGGTATATTCATAGCAACACAGACAGAAACTCAACAAAATTAAAAACCGTGGGTACAGGTTCTCGGATAACCATGTCTACGTACAATTTCTTGCCTGTTTATGGTGTAACGTGTGTTCAATGTAGAAGCCAAACTTGAAGTAGTTAAACCTTGTTTAATGCGGAATAATCTTGACAAGATTTGGGTTACATTAAATTGTACATTCTCAACACCAGAATAAACGAGAATAGAACACCGGGCTCTGAAGCCCTTGACTTTTATATGCCCCGGTCGGATTCAGAGCTCCACCGGACAACCAATCAGCTCTTGAGTTCGTTAACCAATCTAGTTCTTGGTTACAAAATTTTTACTAATCGTGGCCAACAATACTTGGCCACGTTCTCCTGCACGTCCGCTCATGGTTTTGACGCAAAACCTAAAAGTCCTTGCAGTCACACAAACAATTTTGGCGCCAACAAAAGTCAACCACAACACAACAGCACAGAACTAGGTACGAGGGTGAGCCAATGTCCGTTACATCCCCATACTTCAAGTACTTTTTTGGGAAAAAAATCAGGAAAGCACAAGTCCAATGGGAAAATCAGGAAAGCACAAGTCAAATAAGGATGCACACAAATTAGTTGCAATACAGTAGCTTTGCTTTTTTTTTTGTACTCTTTCCTCTTGCACAAAATGTCGGCTTAAAGTATCAGCATTGGAATTTTTCTTCCCAGCTTTATGACAGATATCAAATTCATAATCCTGGAGTGCTAGCGACCAACGAAGTAGCCTACCATTTTTTGTACCTTGGTTCCTTAACCATACAAAGGATTGTGATCAGTTAAAATTAAAAATCTTGAGCCAACAATGTAATGTCCGAGTTTATGGATCTCACACACCACACAGCAACATTCTTCCTCAATTGTACTGTATGCAAGCTCTCGTGGACAAAATTTCCTTGAAAGAAACAAGATTGGATACTCATTGCCGTCATCGTCTTCCTGACACAATATCGCTCCCATACCTCGGTCACTCGCGTCTGTTTGAATCAAAAATCTCTTAGAATAATCCGGTGCATGTAATACCGGTTTTTTAGTGATTGTGGCCTTAAGAGCATGAAACGCGTGTTCACATGCATCATCCTCATCTACCTTCGTAGGTTCGGATGCTTTCAATTTGTCTGTCAAAAAAACTAGCAAGTTGAGCAAAGTTAGGTAAGTAATGTTGGTAATAGCCTGCTAACCCTAACTTGAACATTCTATCTAACCCTACTTCAATGAGTTGTTTTTGTCTTGGTGAGTAACGGTGTAATGTTGCCTGTTTAATTGGTTCACCTGTTAACTCTAATTCAAATTCAATTAAGTTTGTTCTCCCAGGAGTTAACGAAAATACCCTTGGTACTTGACTAAATACTTGTTTAGTTCCTCAATCATTTGTGGGGTCATGGTACCTAAGCTTTTAGCCATGCTAATGACTTCTTCTGGACTCAAATACTCAGGAGTTTTCCCTTCCCAGATTGGGGTGTCCTTAATTTCTTCAGGTGCTAATATGACGTTTACTGTGTCGATTGCATGGAAGTAAGGCTTTAGCATATTCACATGATAAATTGCTAATTTAGTTTTTGGCCTTATATAAAGCTATTTGGTAATTTACTTCTAACTTTTTTAGTATCGTAAATGGCCCTTTCCAAAATACCTCCAGTTTGTGTTTCCTGTCAGTTTTGAGTACTAATACCTGATCTCCCTCCTTATACTGTCTATCACGGGCCTCTTTATCATAATACTGTTTTGCTTTGGTTTGAGCTTTAAGTGTTGCCTCTTCTCCTAATGCCCTACTGTTTTGAAACCTATTTAGCAAGTTATACACATGTTCAACTACTAACATTTACATCTTCATCCTCCCACCTATCTTTAGGTAACTGTAATGGTCCCCTAATGTTGCTACCATACACTAGTTCCGATGGTGTGAAATTAGTGGTTTCATGCACCGAACTACGAATAGCAAAGCAAACTGCTGGCAAACACTGCTCCCAATCATTTGGAATTTTCTAACACAAAGTCCTTTTGTCTTTTAAATTCCTGTGAACTCGTTCCACAGAGTTTGACTGAGGCGTTTGACTGAGGCGTTTGACTGAGGCCTATGAGGAGAACTATGCACAATCTCAATCCCACATTTCTCTAGGAAATAAGTTGTCAGTTGTGAAACAAAAATGCTGCCTTGGTCCGACTGGATTGTTACCGGAAAGCCTATTCGACAAAAAACTTTTAAAGGTCATCGACAATTGTTTCAGAGTTAGCTACCTTTAAAGCTACTGCTTCTGGAAATATTGTCGCAGGGCATAACATTGTTAGAATATACCTGAACCCTTGCTGTGTTGGTTTCATTGGTCCTACCACATCATTTATTAAGCGTTTGAACGGTGTACTTATTATGGGAACCTTTACCAATGGCACTTTAGTCACAACACGAGTTTTGCCTATGCGCTGACATGTATCACATTGTTTGACCGCCTGTTCAACTTGTTAACACATCCCAGGCCAGTAAAAGTGCTGCTGAATTCTTGCCAAAGTTTTCTTTTTACCTAGGTGTCCCGACCACTCATTTGAATGAGCCACATCAATTACCTGATTTCTGTACTTAAGTGGAATGACCATCTGTTCAAAAACACAGTCCGTATTGCGCTGTTCCCACTGTCTGTACAATATTCCCTTCCTTATAAAAAATTCTGTTGAAGGATTTTTACTCCCCAGAACTGCCTACCAACATCCTTCTAAGCTCTCATATATTTTCTGAGCTTCAATTAACTCCACTGTGGATGTCCTGTGGATGTCCTAACTAAACTGGTATAATCTGCAGTCAAGGGTGATAGCACACTGCTAATCCTAGCTGCACCATCTACATTTACTTTGGACCCTGGCTTAGTTAAATCTGGATCCTTACCTACACATTTTGCTTTAACCTAAACTTCAGAAGAATCTGCAAGCCTACTGCGTCCCCCTTGCCACATTTTCAAGCGCATCATGTTTTGTACCTTCCAATTTACTCTCTTCTCTTAGCCTACCTGCCTTTATGAAGTTGTTTGGCCTGTGCCATAGTAATAACATTACACAATTCTGACTTCTCATCATTCTTGTTTTGAATGACATGAATTGTTTTGCCAGTTAAAATACAATCAAAATTTCCTGGAAAATAGGGTGAAACTACTGCCCTAACTTTTACTTTACCACTTGGGGATCCTATCTCCATAACTGCTACTGGTACTTCTGCTGGAGTGGGGAATGATACTGTACTCAACTGAATGAATTCCCCTGTTAGATTTGCTGGATCTACCAGTTTGCTAGCAAAAACATTTAGTGTTGCACCAGTGTCTCGCAAAACTTTTAATTGTTTACCTTCTAAATCATAACCTGCTATTATGGTATGACCCAGTTCATTAAATGTATGTTTACCACGGGTCATGCATAAATTTACTGAAGCTGTACTACATTTACTTGGGCAATTTTTGACGAGATGGGAAGAATCACCACACTCAAAACACGATCGTTTAGCTTCAAACTGCTTAGAATTACCATTTGTATTTCTAAAACCATGTTGATCTCCGTCCCCATTTGAACTTTGCCCATTACTTGAAGCAATGGGCAAAAGCATTTGCATTTTTAGCATTCTGCTGTCCATTCCGATTCCTTTCTACATTCCCATTACCACTGTTAGCATTATTTGCCTGCCCATGGCCCACTGTTCCATTGTTTGACCCTAGATTTGTGTTACTGTTACCACTATTACCATTATTGCCCTTGTAATAGTTAAATTTCCTGCAGTAAGGCCTATTCCCTTGAAATTTTGGTCACTATTCTGCACTGTATTCCCTTCACTACTATGGTTATTTTGGGTACCACTCTGACGCTTAGCCATCCATTCATCAGCTAAAGTAGCAACCTGCACTAGGTTTTCTAAATCCCCTTTATCCACTAACCACAGTGTTAACTCATTTGGAACTTTTTCTAAAAACTGTTCAATTAGCATAAGCTGAACCAACTTATTGAAATCCGTACCACACTTTGCTGTTCTAATCCACTCTGAGTAATATGTTTGGATCATGTATGCAAAATCACTATAAGATTGCTTATGAGATTTACATGCATTTCGAAATTTGGTGTGAAGAGACTCAGATGTAAGCTGAAACCTTTGTAAGAGTTGCTGCTTCACCTTGTTAAAATCATTAAAGTCTACATTAGGTAGCCTAGTAACAACTTCTCTAGCTGTGCCACTTAGTAAAGACAACAACCTCAATGACCAAGTATTTTCTGGAAAATTCAACTGTTCACAAATTCGGGAGAAAGTTGTTAAAAAGAGCAAAATATAATCACTATTTTCTTTAAACGGTTGCATGTGACGTGTCATATCCATTTTGTCTCTAGACTCTACACTAATAATATTACTGGGATTTCTAGCATTTTCACTGGGAGTCCTAGCTGCACTAACTTCAGCTAATTTAATTCTCTCCTCAGCTGCTAATTTCTCCCTTTCGAATTCTAGTCTCTTGTTTTCAAACTCAAATTCTCTTTGCAATTTCTCTTTTTCTAGAAGCCTTTTTAATTCGAGCTCTTTGTGAATTTTCTGTGTTTCTCGTTCATGCTCTAGCCTTAATCTTTCTTTGTTAACACTAACAGCATTAGCTTCCTTATCTCGAGCAATCTGCTCTTTCTGCCGATTTACTTCGGCTTGGAAATTAAGGAAATCGCTATCAACATCATTTTCGACTAAAGATCCATCTGCTATTTTAGCCTGCAAAGCTTTAATAATTGCTCTTCTAGTTTTCACATTTAACTGATACTCTTCAGCCAAAAGCTTTAATGGTTCTAATTCCCGGTTTTCAAACATTTTCAAAACAAGTTAGCAAGTCTAACGTTAATTAAAAAAAAATTCGCCACAATATTACAATCAACGTGTATACGACATGCTTGACGATCGACGACTCCCTCCTGGACTCTCAGTTGTTGCTTATCGAGTTCTTCTCCCAGGCACTTCCACTTCCGGTACGCACTTCCGGTTCCGTCTGAAGCGTGTTCGTCGTCATTGTCTTCCAGTGGCCCTGAAGTTTTTCGAGTTTCCACGCTGTCACTTCGGTGATTTTCTTGTAAAAACCTCCAATCTGGATACCGGAGATGTTTTTGCGTGATGTTAGTCCACAATTTCAGCTGATCTTCCACCTGATAGCCGTGGGATGCTATTTTTTTTTTAGCCGACCACGTTGCCTTCTGGCCTTCTTGAGCTTCGTCACAGCCGTTCGCCACTCGGTTTGCAGTTCCTCGCTTGCTGTCGTCGACCAACTTTCCCGGCTTGACTTCAGCAACTTTTGGCAATTTTTTTTTCTTCCGAGATCGCCGACCATGTCTTGCTTGAGCTTCGTCCCTGCCGTTGAATCTCCGCATGGTTGCAGTCCTTCGCTAGCCGTCGTTGACCAACTTACGTCTGCTCTTCCGGCGAAACTGCTAGGCTTCGTAGTTCGGCGTACGTCCGCTGCCACCAACTGTAACGTGTGTTCAATGTAGAAGCCAAACTTGAAGTACGGTAGTTAAACCTTGTTTAACGCGGAATAATCTTGACAAGATTTGGGTTACATTAAATTGTACATTCTCAACACAAGAATAAACGAGAACAGAACACCGGGCTCTGAAGCCCTTGACTTTTATATGCTCCGGTCGGATCCAGAGCTCCACCGGACAACCAATCAGCTCTTGAGTTCGTTAACCAATCCAGTTCTTGGTTACAAAGTTTTTACCAATCGTGGCCAACAATACTTGGCCACGTTCTCCTGCACGTCCGCTCATGGTTTTGGCACAAACCCTAAAATTTTTTGCAGTCACACAAACGATTTTGGCGCCACCAAAAGTCAACCACAACACAACAGCACACAAGTAGGTACGAGGGTGAGCCAATGTCCGTTACAATGGGGAAAAGGTGAAGGTATGTAAGACTTAAAATCATACACGTTTCGCTCCTGACAGCAAGAGTTCAACCACATTCAGATTTGAAATATAAAAGTGTTTATAAATACAATAGCAGTTAAAAAGGGTGTAGTAATGGCAAGTGTAAGTGAATATATAGAAAAACTCCCAGTTATGGGCTCTTATTATTTGTCATGAACGCAGCAAACGTCAATACCGTGTACCTGACCTTCAAGTAACAATAATGTACAGTATATATAGAAGAAGGCGTGTTTAACCCAAAATAGTCCACCAGTGTCATCAGCCAATTAATCGTAGAACCTTTAACATGGAGTACAAATAGGTTTTCACAGTCCGAAAAAAGATCAGTGTACCCTAATCAGGGTCGATTATGTCAAGCAAACCATGGAGGAGGATTATCAAGCTCACCAGAAAGAGAAAAAAAAACAACTAGAGAAGAGAACGTGCAGATTAAAATCAAAGCGGCATACTCAAATGGAAAGACTGCTTGTATCAAGTTTGACTTGTCGCAGTATGGTACCCAGTGATACCAAGAACAATGCCGTGTTCTATAAACGGCGATTAGCCACCTAGTCCTACAACTTCACAACGTGATAACTAAGGAAGGTAAATGCTACATGAGGCACGAGGGAGAAAGTGGTAGAGGAAGCTGTGAAACAGTCACCAAAGTAAGTGCTTTCAGGGACAAGTGTGGTGGTTTGTAGCTGCTGGCATGCTTTATGCAGTGTAACCTTTCCGAAATATTGAACCTATTGATCAAAATTTCATACTGTAGGACACTGGAAATGAAGTGATTCAATGCACATTGGCACTGAAGGTAAATGAGTTGACGATGCATACTGTCCAGTAGACTAGCAGACCATTGCACATTCTGCAAGACAGTTTGGCAACAAGCCGTACAAAGTTGTTCAGTTAAAGACTTCTGACATATAGGATTGGAAAGCAGTCCTGAAAGGTACTATGGTAGTGATAACGGTCGACGATGATCAGGTTCTTAAAATCATAAGAATTCAAGAAGAACCGTTCCCTCAAAACTTACCCATGAATTCGAAGCGCTAGCTTTGAGACTTTTCAATTCAGACATGTTTACCGTGGCCCCAAACCAATCCCAAAGGCCAAGTATAATGACCTCATTGATTTGTGTAACAGTTCTCCACCTGCAATCCATGCAGTTTAGTGGTTTACCAATACTTCTACCAAAATTTAGTGTACAGCATTCATGCACATGATGATGCCGATGAAGTGATGGGTTTTTAAAGTTAAACATTGCACTACTTTGATTTCAAAAATGCTGAATTTTATCACCCTTTTGTGTTCTTAAGTTACTCAGCCTTATGTGAAGTATGTAATTCTCATGTAACTTTTTTTCTATAGCCATTATAAAGCATTTTTCAACAGGTTTTCTTGTGCTGTTCCTTTACTTAGCTAGTTTTAGCACACACCGCACTAGTTACAACTTCGGTTTTATATTATAACTAGGTAACTCACATGGAGCCATGGCATTTGAAATACGGCAACAAGAGTTTTTAACATGTATATACAAGTTAAGTTCGAATCACCTATCTGTGCTCTTGCTTTATATCCAGACTTCTAATTTGCATAAATATGTTTAAACTTGATTTACTCTAAACGCTGAATAAAATTCCAAGTTCTATGGGGACGAAATGATATTAACACAGAGGTAATGCTCAATATCTCCACTTATGCTTTTTAATTAATTAATTCATTAATTAATTACAATAATTAATAAGGAAATTAATAATTAATATTAATGAGGTCTTAGACACACAAAACCAATAAAGTGATTTATAAAATAATGACAAAAAAGAATGTGTACTAATTCTTTCTTCTTTGTAGAATATCTAAAATTGTCATTTAAAAAGTCAAAGTGGAACTAATAATAAAAAAGAAGAAAAAATCACTTATGGAAAAGATGATGGTTCCCTCTTTTTTTTATGTTAGTAATTGTTTACTACCATAATTATTCGTATATGTTGTTAAAACAGCAATTTGAATCGAATGGGTAAAAGGGGGGGGGGGGGGATTGAGGCTTAATGGCGCGTCGACAACTTGGTCATTAGCGCCAACCTCAGTCACAGTGCAGTGGTCCGGGTTGCCACTGCACCACACATTACAGAGACGTTACAGAGACGTTGGGAATGGGTAAAAATTGACAGTAGGTAGTATTTTCAACGAAAAGTAATTTCCAGTCCGTATCCAATTCCCTTGATGTTGTATTGGGAATGATTTTTTTTTTTTTGGGGGGGGGGAGTCTCGAGGAAGACATCAGTTCCCTCTTTTCTGTAAATAAAAGAAAGAAAAGCCAACATCTTACTTTTCGTAAAATTACAATAGAGAAATATATGAATTAATTAATCTGCATGATAATTCTGGATGACGGGCAAAAAGAGAGGGTGACTAAATTAGAAATGGCCACAAATTACAAAAGGAAAAGGCCACAACAATCACTTTAAATAGCTTTTCATTCTTCGTGCACATGCTATGGATTTAAAACTATATTCTAAACCAGTGATTGTTGATAGGTAAAATGAAAGAATCAGTGTTTCAGCTAAACACGGATAGTTTTAAATCGAATTAAGCAGCTGGAAACGATAGAATGTCTTATTTATTTCGTAGATGCGGGCTATCAGAGCTGAGCTGAATTGTTTTGAAGTGGACCGCAACAATCACTGCTGAGCACGAGGCTTATCATTGCTATATAACAAAGTGGTCGGCAACAATAAGACCTCTGTAAGTGAAAACAAAACAATAATGAAGAATTGTTATTCTTTCTGTCCTAGAAAAGAAATATGCCAAAGCAGCCGGGCTAAAGGTTTTAACGTTGTTCTACAAAAGTGTATTTATTTACTTCCAAGCGAAAAATTGTTTCATGCAAAGATGGTTGAACGTATATTTTTAAAACGGTGCATCCTGTGATTTGAGCCACTGGATGCACTGATTGAGTGAGCGAAGCAAACGAAAATCAGCATTTTTAGCCAGTATGACATAAATTGGATGAAGAAACTTAATTTGGTGAAACATGGATATACACATGAGCAACCAAACCGTACCAGTGTGGGAAACGGTGCATCTAAGACCAGCCTGGATGACGGGGAAAAAAAAGAAGTGTTGACAATATTAGAAAACGAAAGGCCACGCAAACTGGCCAGCAACAATAAGAAGCTAACAATCGCTTTAACAACCACTCTAAACTTGCGTTGTACGATGTTTATCATTGCTACGTTGCAAAGTAATCGGCAACGATAAGACCTCTGTAAATGAAAACAAAACTCTATCAGACATTGTCAGCGATTTATTTTCTGCCTCTCCCAGAAAAAAAAAATGCCAAACCCACCGGGCTAAAGGTTTCAACTTTGTTCTATTTATGTATTTCTCCATAGAAGTATTCAAATGTCAGTGCTTGGAGACCAGGTGCGGAAAAGGGGTCCGGGTTGTGGCAGGCCTGGGATTGCTGATTGAGTGAGCAAAGCAAACGAAAACCAGCATTTCTTAGCCAGTATGTGCAAAAATCGGATTGGTCACGTTTCCATTTTTTGGCTTCTTTTCATTAGTTGGTGGGTTTCCATCTAACACCACCTGTGTGTAGCACGGGCTTCAGTCTTCATTGTTTGGACTTGGGGAAGGGAGTGGTGCTGGATTAGTACAAACAAAGCACCGTCTGTGGCGACTTGATTCATAATGGCAATAATTTCACCATCATCGCCATTGCTGTCCTCTTACACATCATATGTGGCAATACGATTAGTGAGTAGCTGTATACAAATCCCAGTGATGGTTCAAGCTGTTGAATGGCGTTGTTTGTTGTCCGAAGAAACGGGTGACTACTTTTCACTTACAAAAAATGGATTTTCGTTTAGAGGTGGGTGCTGCATCTGCAAGATAAAATTCTGTAACTAGGATTGTAATTCTGATATTGCCTCCAATTATCGTTAGTATGCCTAGCCAGTAACTGCCCGGTTTGCTTTCCTGCGATACGGTGACTCAACCGTATCGTGACGATCTACTTACGTTAAGACGTTTAAACTCTTTACATTTTTTACGTATTTTATTCATTGTTTTGTTTTTTGACAAATGGCCATCCACCCTTCTCCTTCTTTTCCATGGGAAGAGGCACAAACAGATGACTTGAACAAATAATATCCACAAGTGCCAGTTCCAACCGAATGGCACTTTCACAAGTAAGAGGAAGAGCTCAATCATGCAGCAATTAGAAACAGACACTCCAGAATCAGCAAGGACATTCAAGTTGGTGGCATCAAAGAATGTCATAATCATTTACAACTGCATGGCTTTGGTGCATTCCCTGGTGAAATCATTTCGATACAAAAACCTTTGGTGATGTGCCAAAATATGTTGTTTAAGTAACATACTTCGTGTCCCAGACGTACTCAATCAACTTCCAGATGTGGACCAGTTGCGATGTGATGTAGCGATGAACAGGTACAAAGAGTACAGCGTTAAGGATATAGAGCGACAGAAAGGAAACTAGACGAAGGATGATATTGCGCTTTCCGCCTTGCCAACTTTAATAACAGGACCGCATCAACCATTCCCAGTGGATTTGTCTCCTTTCTTGAGACCTCTTCAAACAAGAGAGAGTTCCTTAACTTTTGGGACACCATAGGATAACTGATGCCCCTTAGTTTGCACCGACAACAAACCTGAAAGCACATTAACAGGGTGGCGTTCAAAAGCTCATGATGAAATTCCCCGATTTTTCCAGGTTTCCCAGATTAATACTAAACTTTTCCCTGATTCTTTTGGTCGAAGGAAGGTGCAGTACAGGACTAAATAAATTTTTTCATATTTCACTCAAATCGCAATAACTATATCACGTTGTAAATAAAAAATTGCACTGCCCTAACTGGTATTGGTAAAGAGTAAGAAAAGTCCACAATCTGAACACGTAACGTCTCACACCCCTAAGGCCTAAGGAGTTTTCACTTTATCAGAAATGAAACAAAAAGGGAATGAAGTTTTAACTGAAATAAAGTGAAGGTTTTAGATGTAAAAAGTTAAATCCGAATTAGCTATTTTTTATACGTGAAAGATTTTCCGGAAAATGTTCAAATTCCCTGATTTTCGGAAAATATTTTTCAAATTCTCTGATTTTTCCCTGCATTTTTCCAGACTTGATAAATTCCCTGAATTTTCCCGGTTTTCCAGGTCGAATGCCACCCTGATTAAATACAGAAACTAATGCTTGCAGTAGTGATCAGAACCAGTTTCTGACCAGTGTCGTGCTTGTTCCTTTACGTTCATTAAGTTGCAGTATTGATAACAGCACCAACATGAATTGCAGCCTTAAATGTTAATGGAGTAACTACCATGTCGGTAAAGTTTACCAAATCGTTCAGGTGGAAAATTCAGTCAGGGCTAAAACGTAAAGGGCTGAAATTATTCAGAATTAAAAAGAACTGTTGTGGCACTACTTAAAAAAATAAGTAGAATGCATTGGAACGTACGTAGAAAAAAATAGGTAGAATGCATTGCCCGTTGAAATGGAAAAAAGACAACAGAAATGTTTTAAAACAAACATTAAAACCTATTAAATTGTTAATAATAGATGAAATATGCTTGGTATCTTCATTACATTAATTTACGATTGACGGGAATCAACGGAATTGAAGCACCGTTCGGGGATTTCAATATCATTGCTCTAGGGAACCTACTACAACTTCCACCCGTTCAAGACAATCCTTATTACTGGAAAATTACCAATCTAGAAGCCAAAACGAAACTAGGTTCCATCTGTGGTGTCACTTTGAGGAGTTGCTTCTAATATGAAGAACTAACAAGTCAGCCAGCCACCGATCTAGCTATCCATCGAACATTAATGAATATAGGACTTGGTATCGTAAATGAAGCAGCTAAACAATTACTGCAAACATGAATTCTGAATACTCAACCACGTGGATACAAGTCCATTACTGAGTATTACCTCAGAAACAAGGATAAGTCATCTAATGTCAACCACCAATGCTTGTGCAACACTCCACAATGAAATGCAATCTAATATTGGTAATAACATTATAGATATAAAAAGTATTGATATTTTGGAAACAATGTTTTCTCACAGCTTGAAAACAGCTGAAGAAACTTTTTTAAAATTACAACACGATGTCTCTCGTGCTGCTGGACTAAAAGGCTCGTTACGTTTATTCATTAATGCACATGTTATGCTGTGTCGTAATATAAATATTGCAAAAGGACTGGTCAATGGTGTCATGGGCACTGTCACACAAATCAACTTTTCGGCAAACAACATTGTTTCTTAATCTGAATGCTTTGTATTTATCACGGTTTGATTCAGAAAAGGTTATAACAAGTAAAACAGCAATCGAAGAATATAGTGGCTTGCAATCAATTTACAAACCAAATTTACCACCACTTGCATAGCACCAATTCCATCTTTAAAACGAAAATAACCAAAAAAGAACAACCAACCAAAACACCAAATTAATAACGGCCAAAAATTGTTAAAAACCGACAACATAGACCAATCTACCAACAAACAGATATGCGACTCATTGCCCAATGGAACAAAGTACACAGTGAACTAAACGTACAATATGAAACGATTTAAAAATAAAGATGGCGTGTCATGCTACGCAAATGCAGTAATGTAAGTTTTATTGGCATTGGCCGAATTTCGCACAATCTTCCTTGGTAATGACACCCACTACCAACAGCAATTACATCATTACTGCAAACAATGAATAAATGTACTGGACAATTTGCTCAAGTAACAACAATACGGAACGCAATAGGAGGTGACGTTGCATTTTCAAGACATCACGATGCACAAGAATTCCAGCATCAATTACTAACAAGTTTGAAATCAATGAAATTTGGCACTAAACATATAAATTAAATGTTTTTTTTACACTAGCACAGAAATAAACCACAGCACAAAATGTTTGCATGAAAGATACTTAACAACCAGGGAAAGATTGCATTTTATTTTGGTCTATTAAAGAAAATGTTAACAAAATGAAGATAGCAGAATTCTTCATGTGGATACAAGTACATGGGGAAACATGTACACAATGTAACATTGCTGACATAGTTTCTAAAATAAATTGCTAACTACATCAACCTACCTTATTACAACATTAAAACGTTTATAGTTTTAATTTATAGTTAGGATTATTTAATTCGTTAGGTACTATCTTCGCACTGCATAATCGTTAGGTACTATCTTCGCACTGCATAATCGTTAGGTACTATCTTCGCATTGCTGATTCAGTTCACTCACGCGCCACTGCACAGCGACAACACAACATCGAAACTGAAACGCCTTGATCAAAGATGTTGAGCCACAGCGTTTTTGCTTAACATACCCATAATTCTTTGCGTGATGGAGAGAAGGACCGCGAGCTAGAGGTGGGCGCGGGTCCAATTTTTGGGAACCGAAATTACCCGCATTTACAGAAACTGGAACCGACCCGCAGGTGACCGCAATGTCTGAACTGACAACCGAACCGACCCGAAACCGCAAATGTGTGCTGTAATAAGACCCGACCCGACCCGAACGCGGTTTACCTGCGGTTAACCGCTAAATGCAAATCTAACAAAGACATTGCTTACGAAAAAAAAAAATGTTGGAAACAAAAGAAAGCCACACGAAGCCATTGTTATAAATCAACAAACGCCGTTCTTGTTCTTGAGTTGATTATTATTTTTTGGATTTTTTTTTAGTTAGTTAAAAATAAGTTTTAAAACGTCATGCCAGCGTGCGTTCCTTCCTCCTCTTCAATCGTGCGTTTGCTGTTTGTACGGTTTAATTTGCTATTGACGGCGCACTGAAGTTTCGGTTTCGGGTCTTGCATTCCCGGTGAAGGGAAGCAAGGGAAAAAAACCCAATAGCCACGATTGTTTTGCATTTTCTATGACGCGCGGTTATCAGCGGTTATTTATTTTAGCTGCGGTTCACCCGCGGTTTACCCGAAACCGCACGTAATTTTATTTTTCAGACCCGCAGCTGCCCGCAAACACAGTAATTATTTTTTTTGGAACCGACCCGACCCGGAACCGACCCGAACCGCATCGAACCGTGGTTTACCCGACCCGCGCCCACCTCTACCGCGAGCTGCTAGCGTGCGTTTTACTGTGAAAACCAAATCAACAAGATGTCGTCTCCTGATGTCATAGCAGTCTTGCTGAAGCGAAGAAGTTTCAAAGGAACCGACGAAAGTATATTTCTCGTCGAAACAAAAGAAAAATCGCGAGGAAGCTAAAGCTCGTAAAAACACGCTAGCTGCTGCGGTTGTGGAAGGATTTGGAGCGGCCGCCATTCTGCCTGTCGTGGTCCCGTTACCTGCCGCAGACTTCAATGATGGTAAGGTTATTTTGAATTACATATACTGAATTCGTAAAACGCTATGCTGATAGTAATTTCAAATTTCTATGTAAATTATTTACGTGTAATAAGGCAATGCAGATGAAATGTAGGGTTGAATGTGGCTGGCATATATTTACTTCAACCCCATGCAGCAAAACCATAGATTAGAAAGTTACTGAGATAATAGCAACCTACTTCTTCCAGTTCTACGGGAAGCCCTAGTGGTAGTTTCGGCTAATACCTCTCATAATGCTTTTCCTTCGGGCAGCTTCGAAAGCAAAAGCATTAGCAGAGGCATTAGTAGCCGCAACTACCGCTATGGCCCCGCGTAGTACTGGAAGAAATAAGATGCTAGTTAACTTTGTAACTCGTAAAAAACATGCCTAAAATAAAACGCCATGTTAGTTTATAGTCGGATGAATACAACACGAGTGGTTTTTAGGTGATGAAAAGCCATGTTTTGTGCAGCGCTAAGGCCAACTTCGAAGGCAAACTAAAATTGTTTCCTGGCATGCCGCACATCTTTCCTGGTGAAATTTAAGCCAAGGGGCAATTAGCCTAACCTAATCGAAAAAAAAACTCTTGACCATTTTTATTAGCAATTATCATCACATGGTCCATCCAAATGAGTAGTCAAACTGAAACTTGTTTCCCAAATGCCACACATCCTTCCAGGTGGAATTTGAGCCAAGGCAACTCACCTAACCTAATCGATAAAAAAAAAATACCAACTTTTATTAGCAAATCAGCACCTTTTCACGTTTGGTTACTTAAGAAGACAAGCAGTGGTAACCTTTTAAATTAATTTCGGAAGGGTATGCATACGAGTATAAACTACACTTTAGCCGAAAAAAAGCTCTTCATATCAACTGGATGATTTCAGACGTCGAATTCTGATACTGGTAGTAATAAGAGTTATTAGTTGGTCCTGGTTGGATTGCCTTCTACAGCCACTGACACCGAATTTAAGTACCTGGAGAGGTGTTTAAACAGGATAAAATTATGTCCTCGATTACGCTAGTTACACAATCGTGCAGGAAAGCCCTATTTACAGTCTCATACACAAAGATCACTTTTACCTTCCCAGTTTGTGATCTCACTGTATTGCAGGATTTTACTTTTGCACAAAACATGGTATCTAAAACGGGACAATATTTTCCCAAGTTTAACAAAACATGGTGT